>QVTF01007649.1:0-25411 GCA_003573665.1 Oxygymnocypris stewartii
GTGTGTTCTGTGTGTGTGTCTGTGTCTGTGTCTCTGTGTGTCTCTGTGTCTGTGGTCTGTGTGTGTCTGTGTCTCTGTGTTGTGTCTCTGTGTGTGTCTGTGTGTTCTGTGTGTCTGTGTCTGTGTGTCTGTGTCTGTGTGTCTCTGTGTCTGTGTGTCTCTGTGTGTCTGTGTGTGTGTGTCTGTGTGTGTGTGTGTCTGTGTGTGTCTGTGTCTCTGTGTGTCTGTGTGTGTCTCTGTGTCTGTGTCTCTGTGTCTGTGTCTCTGTGTGTCTGTGTGTCTCTGTGTGTGTGTCTGTGTCTCTCTGTGTGTGTGTGTCTGTGTCTGTATGTGTGTGTGTGTGTGTGTCTGTCTGTGTCTGTGTGTGTGTGTGTGTTGACTGATCTTGTTTGGTCACAGCTGCAGGGTAAAGACAACGAGCCTCTGGTGGAGGCGGAGGTGCTGCAGGTTCACGCGCCGCCGTTTGTGAAGAAGGAGAGTTCCAGTAACGGCACTGGACACGATCACGCTTCGGCCTTCAGCAGAGTCCAGCGGAGACGCTCCTTTAAGAAGAAGAGAGACCGGCCGGTTTCCACCATCAGTAATTCTGGCCAAACCAACGAACCAGTGGCCGCTGCGTCAGACGACCTCAGTGTACCTCAGAACATTGACCTGATAGCCCTGCAGCAGCTGTGCTTCCCAGGTAAGCTTCGCAAACACCTCCGTCTGGTATTCTGTATCTAACCGTGACTCTGACAGTGTCTGGTTTGTCATTTGACAGATGGGTTGAGAATAACCCATGAGAGCAGAGAAGACCACTATCATTTCCTGGTGTTCACGGATGTGTTTGGGAACCAGACTCATGGTGTGGTGGCTCAGTACAGCAGACCTGTTCATGTGAGATGATTTATCATTAACTGAGAGTATTATCTACACTATGTATACATTGTCATTCAAAAGTTTGGGGTCAGTAAGATGATTCTTCATTATTTCTGTATCTTCTGCTCACCAAGGCTGCATTTATTTGATCAAAAATACAGTAAAAAGTATACAGTGAAGTTACATAGTGAAATATTTGTTACAATTTCAAATAACTGTTGTATATTTGTTCAAATGTAATTTATTTCTGTGATGCGATCTGTATTTTCAGCATCATTACTCCAGTCTTCAGTGTCACATGATCTTCAGAAATTATCCTAATATACTGATTTACTGCTCAAAGAAACAGTTTTTGCTGATTAATATTTTTGTGGAAGACATTCTATTTTTCAGTATTGTTTGATTAATAGAAAGTTCAGAGGAACCGCGATGCTTTCCTTTATTTGAAATGGAAATATTTTGTAACATTAAATATCTTTGCTTTCACTTTTGATCAATTTAATGCTTCCTTGCTGAATAAAAGAATAAATAAATCTGATATATGTAAATATAATATATTATATATAATATAACATTGAATATGTATTATAAATATGCATATTTATAACAAATATTGATGATTATTAAATTCCCATGTAAATAAAGTTGGTAAAATGTTCATTTGTGTTACTGTAGTTTCAACCAGATAAAGGGATTCATCAAAACGGCCATCGGCTGAACAAACTCCAGCGTCTGTTCACCACATACAGCATCTGTATCATCTCCAAATAATCCGTATTATAACGCCCTCAGAGACTGTCTGTCCAGGTAAGACCCACTCCATTACATTATTTAGCTGTAACATGAAGTGTTCGTTGTAACCGGTTTATTTCTCTTCTGTCACAGTTTCTTGCTCCAGCTAAAAACGTCCCGCATGTGTGAGTTTTGAAGAGCAGGTGAAGGAGTTTTCTGCCAAACTGGCGCTGGTGCCCATCCCGCCTCCTGGACCGCTACATGTGGTGAGCATCTTCACTGTTTACTTCGAGATGTGGTTATTTTACCTGTGCAAGGCTCTTTCAGGTCTCATACTTCATTGTTGGTCTTTGTGGATGTTTCTCTAGGTGTTCAATCTCAGACCCTTTCAGATTGAACTTCCCTCGCGACTGGATGTGGATCGACCCGTCATGGACCCTCGATCTATCATCTGCCCTTTCTGTGTTTCAAACCAAACAGATCCTGCAGGTCAGTCAGATTTTCATACCAAGGTCTGTGCTTATATGTGTGTGTGTATGTATGTGTATTATATATTATATACTACAACATACATACATACATACATACATATACACATATATACATGCATACATACATACACACATACATAGACTTACCGGGGTTACAATTGTTAACTAAAACTATTAAAAACATTTGTGCTCATTAAAATAAAGCTAAAATATAAATATAAATATTAGAAGAAACAGTTAAACTAAATGAAAATGAGAAAAGTTGCTCTGGCAACTAACTAAAAGTATAATTGAAATACTAAAATTGAATTAAATAAAAAATAATTAAAACTAATAGATATATTAAAAAAACGAACTAATTAAAATGACAAAAAGCACAAAAATGACTAAAATGTAAAATAAAAGATAAATATTAGACCAAAAGCTTAAGCATTATTCAAATGATTAAAAATTTAAAATATATTAAAGCTAAAAATGACAAAAGCACAACAAACTTGAAAATAAAAGATAAATATTAGATGACAAACTTAAATGAAATGAAAATTAGAATTGTTTATTTGGCAATTAACTGAAATAAATTAAGTTCAAGCTAAAGTCTTATTAAGCATTATTACAATTATTAAACATTACATTCAATTAAAGCTAAAAAAGGCCAAATTAAAAATGACAAAAGCACATTACAAAATGGCAAAACTCAAATTAAAATGTAAAATATATAAATATATTTCATATAAATAAAAATAATTTTATTTTGTCTATTTATATTTAAAATAATGTAGAATTAATATGAAAATAACACTGGGACGAACGGAAAGCATTTTGTGTCTGGACTGGTACCAAACCAGATTAACCCGTTTAACCTGAATCAAACTCACACTTTTCTTTTTACAGGTCATTTTTGATGAGATGTTTATGTAATTAGTGCTTGAAATATCAAATCTAATTTGATGGTTTTTGTTGCTGTCAGATCATCAGCTGTATCCTGATGGAGCAGAGGGTGGTGTTTCTGTCCACTGACTGGGCCAAACTCACGCTAGTCCCCGAATGCTTCATGATCTTCATCCACCCGCTGCGCTGGCAGCATCCGTTCGTACCCGTCCTCTCTTCACCAGATGCTGGACTTCATCATGGCACCCACGGCTTACCTGATGGGCTGCCCACACGCACCACTTCAAGGAGGTCGCAGAGGTACGGACCAGCTTCATATCATGCTGGGTTTGACTGCATGCTCCTTATTAAACCGTTTGGAAATGCTGATTATGTGACACTCAAATCAGTTATTCTGCGGTTTACTTTTGCTAAATTGGCCTGACTTATTGCTCAGCTGGTGATAGATTCCTGTGTGTTTTGACAGGAGTTGGATGATCTGGTTCTTATAGACATTGACCAAGGAACAGTGTTGTCTTCAAGACTTCAAGACTCAAGACTTGAGCTTCCAGATGTGCCACTGACAGCCAGAGATTGTTTTCTATTTCGGTAAGAGACTCCTGTATTCCTCTTTCACTTTGCATACAATATTGTATAAAAGTTTGGGGTCAGTAACATTTATTTTTGAAAGAAGTGTCTTCTGCTCAATAAGACTGGATTTATTTAATTAGTCATTTAGATGCTTTTATCCAAAGCGACTTACAAATAAGAAAAAGTAACTAAAACTATAAGTTAAAACTCTATAAATATTATATATACACATTTAAGAAAACGGAGAAATTAAATAAAATGACAAATGCATACAACAACATTTCAACTAATTTAAATGAAAACAAATAATATTAACACAACAAAAGGTATGAGTATAAAATTATTCTAATATGACACTAAGCCAAACAACCATATATATATATATATATATATAGATTATTTCATTTTCCATGTAGTAGGTTGAAGTAACGTTACTAAAATAAATACAATGTATTAAATCTAAACTAAAGAAAATACCTATAAATACATATTAAATTCATACATAATTTATCTAAAATTAAATAGATAACAAATCAAATGCCAGTACTTTATCAGTAATCCTAAAAATATATATATATAAACATATCCTTTATTTAATTAAAAATGCAAAAAAAATTGTAATATGGTGAAATATTAATATAAGTTTAAAATAGCTGTTTTCTATGTGAATGCGTGTTAAAATATAATTTATTTCTGTGATGCGCAGCTGTATTTTCAGCATCATTACTCCAGTTTTCAGTGTCACATGATCTTCAGAAATCATAATAATATACTGATTTACTGATCAAGAAACATTTCTGATTATTATCAATGTTTAAAACAGTTCATATATTTGTGGAAACTGTGATAAATACAATTTTCAGGGTTTTTTAAAATCTCAAAAGAGCAGCATTTATTTGAAATAGAAATCTAACATAGTAAATGTCTTGACTGTTACTAAACACATCAGTGTGGAGTAAAAGACCGTTTTTAACATTGTAAACAAGACGTGCTTCACCTTATCTTGTACACCGGCAGCAGGATGTTTTTGTAATTCATCACAACATGTGATTCACTGGATTTTCCGCTCGCTGTTGAACACGATCCTGCTGTGTACAAAGCATTAAACTCAAAGGAGCTCAGTCTCAGAGACACAATTAAGTAATTACAAATAATGAACATAATTACTCCTAATAAACAGAAACACACCGCTGCAGGGCTCAGATTGTGTTGTTAGTTCAGTTTGAGGTTGTTGTGTGTTTGTGTAGAGCTAAAGGGCTTCAGCTTCACTATGATCTGGATGTGTGTCGCGCCGGCAAGCCGCACTGACATCAACGAGCTGCGCGCTCACAGGAGACAGTGGCAGCACAAAGTCAACACCGTCATCCTCAACGTCACCATGGAGCTCATCGTCAACATCTTCAGGTCTGGAGCTCAGCACTCCTACAGCTCATGTCATAGGATGGGTTTTGTCATTGTATTATTTAATTTTTCAATTTGCACAAAAGACCGTCTTGAATTAGTTTTGCATGATCATGTTTTACTCTCTCCCTGACTCCTTACATTGTGTCCTACACTATACTTAAGCTTTTTTACATTTTGTAAAAAAATTTATTGTTATTGTCAGCTAAAACTATAAACAAATTATTTTCTGTAATTTAAATGAAGCTGAAATAAAATGAAATATAAATATTAAGATTACAAATTTTTGCCATTGAATTTTGCCCAAGAATTAAAGTATGTTTAACTTAAAATACTGAAATTACTAATACTAGAGCATAAATAAAAATAAAGTAACGATAAGTAGAAACATTTAAACTAATAAACGGCAATTAAATGACAAAAGCACCTCACAAAATTACTAATTACTATAATATATATATATATATATATATAACTACTATTAATAAATACCACAACAGTATATGAATAATACTAAAATAGCACTGATGTCAACAAACAATACTCTTTTCCATTTTAATGCTTTTTCTAAAAAGCCACAACTTGCAAACAGCAATTAAAAACAAATATTACTGTAATAAGATTCTAATGACAATAATCATAATTGAATTATATTTCAGATTCTGTGAAGTTAAACATCCTGTAATTTCTGCTTTGGTCGGATTGATTTGATTTATAAAGGTTTTGTTCTCTAACAGAAGCCTCCTGCTGAAACGTGAACGCAGTGATATTGTTTCACGCTCTGTGATTGATCTGAAATCCATGTGCTGTCTTTTTCTGCTCTCTGTAGTGATGTTTGTGACTTCCTGAACTACGAGCATCGAGTTTTCAACAGCGAGGAGTTCCTCAGGTCCAGAGAGACGGCCGATCACAAGTTCTATAAGAAGGTAAATGAAGGTTCCTGTTCGGTTCTACACTCAGCATGTGCTTCTCTACCAAACCCACTCACTCATGCACGTGTGTGTGCTTGTAGGTTTTAGACACTCATATATTCCACTCATTTCTACGGGACCGTTTGAACAGAAAGAATGACGCTTTCGCTCGCATGCAGCTGAACATCCGCTCAGAGACTCGCAGGTAAATAAAAGCCAACATTAATGGACTCTTTCATCTCATCTCTGTCCAGTTTTTATTCTTTAAAAGAATATTCTGTGTTATTTTTCAGTCATTTTTGTATGGCTCGTTTTGCATTACCATGCCAAAGCATATAAATTAAGTACATTTACAGTAAATGACAATCAAGAAAGCCGGACAAAAATACAAATTGCAAAGCTTGCATGAATTGCAGATAAAAATGTTAGAGTTGAAAGTTTCTAAATCCTCTTTCTGAGGTAGGACTTCTTCTCTGTGTATACGGCACTGATTTCACACTTACATATAATACATATAATAGATATTTGGCGTGCTGTCCGAGGGGAGGGCTCCGAGCTCGGAGCTTTGACCCGAACCCAGAGTAGCCACCGTTAGGACAGACAGAAATAGTTGTAAGTGCGGAGAAGGGGTGGCGGAGGGATGCTGGAAAACTGTCAAGAAATAGATGCGAGTCTGCTGTGTGTGTGTATATATATATATATATATATATATGTGTATATTATATTACCTTGTTAACTGGGTTGATTACTGATTGTCCTCCCCTCGTGTTAATTAGGTTAATTATCTGAACGTGCTCCTCCCGAACTTTGTTAATAAAACATAATTTAATGTCTGTGTGCTGAGTTTGCACAATGTAAACATTCAGGCATTCGCACAAATAGTTTTAGGAACTAGACAGCAGAGTCGTTCCTAGAGAACCAGTTTCTCCCTTGGGCCATTATTCTGGTTGCATTCGCACCAGCAGCAGCAACTCTGAAGCAGCCGACAGCAACATCTTTACGAACATCAACATCCGGTGAATGGAGGACGCCGTAATCGCAGCTGTTTTTGTTGTGTGTCGTGGGTTTCGTGACATCGGAGATGAAATGTAAACACACAATTTACGTGATTTGAAAGAGTATGAATATCTGACTAAACAACTTGCAGTGTTATCATTGAGGCTGAGAGAAAACACAATGCAGCACACAATAGGTAAATGCTGTTATTATCACTGTTTTCCATGTTCGTGGAGTAAATATTTTTACATGGCTTATTAAAAATGCAGGGTAGCTGGTGTTTCTTATGCGTTTGGCCAATCAGCATACACTTACGTCACTAGTAGTTCCTATAGAACCGTTTTAGACCCTGCTCTGAAGTAGGAGCTAATTTAGTTCACGCAAACAGAGTTCCTAGAACTAAAACCGTTCCTAATTCCTGTGTAGCGAACACCCCAAAAAGCGGGAACTTCCGCCAATAGTTCTAGGAACTATGAAAAGGTTCCTCTAGTGTAAAAGCCCCTATTGTTTACAACTCTTTTGCTGATTGTTCATTAGGGATGTGCTTGATGAGAAGTTAGTAATCGGGAATGTGACTATGTATTCAGATTAGTATGAAATGTGAATACATGGGATCTGTGCATGTAAATCCAGCCTAATAGACTGATCACTGTTTATAAGGCTCATTGGTGAGCAGAAACAAAGGACACAAATAGGTGTCAAACATATACAGGAAGCAGTTAGTCATCACAGGAAACAAAAAGCGTCATCACCTCTTCATTCCCTTTCTGTCCAGCAATGAGAATGAGGCATGAATCTGTCTCAGTGTGACGCTTTCTATTGAAGGAAGGTTTTAGCAAAGCTACATGCCAGCGTGTACCAGTGTAAACTAAAACGTCCTGGTTAATTCTCCAGGGTCAGAGGACAAGTGTTACATGGACATAAAAACTAACTCTTCTCTTTGTGGGAACATATACCAAGGAAAAGTAACCAGGGTTCATTTTTTTAGCTGGTAATGGCATTAGATTGTATGTAACTTAACAGGTTTTGTGAGTCACAGCAGCCTGTGTTTTACTTCTGAGGAAGTCCAGCATAGTTTTTTTCACGGTCCTGCGCGATGTTATTGTGGTTTCCAGCGATATCATCGACTTGATTGCACAGATACTATTCAAATTGAGCTGGACGATGACATCACTGAAATCAAAAATGAAATGCCTTTAAATGAAAATGGGCGTTTAATCTTGTCATTTCACATTAGTGATACACTATTTTGATATTGTGCAGTTGCTTTGACACAATTTGTATTGTTAAAAGCGCTATATAAATAAAGGTGACTTGTCTATTAAAAATGATTATCAGTGTTACAGCAGGCCACACACGCAGTACAAGACATTAGATTAAAAAAACAACACACTATTTTTTTAAAGATTTAGTTTGGGTGATATTATCTGACGTGAATGAGCTGTATTGTCTCTGTCGCTCAGGATGAGAGCCATGACAGAGT
Source organism: Oxygymnocypris stewartii (assembly GCA_003573665.1). NCBI lineage: Eukaryota > Metazoa > Chordata > Actinopteri > Cypriniformes > Cyprinidae > Oxygymnocypris > Oxygymnocypris stewartii. The sequence goes on from QVTF01007649.1 coordinate 8,331, forward strand.
CTCCTCGCAGACCCACGATGGAGGAGATCCGCAAGTACGTCGGAGCAGAGAACGGCCTGAGCAGCAGGCTGGGTATGAGTATGCCAAACCTGGCCGACCAACGCCTGCTCATGTCCCGGTCCGACAGACGTCCATAGGGACCATGCCTTTCCAGAGCGGTGAGGAAACCTGACTAAACTTTTAACAACACATCCTATATTCTGAAACAAGTCTAATCCAGGGAACCTCCAGGAAGTCATAGTGCATGTCACTTAACTCCTATTCTATGTTAACAGGTTCCTGGAGTCCCTCAAGGCCAATCAAAATCTTTAAACTCCCAGAATTCCCTCCTCCGCTTGCCTACCAATACGTTCAGAGTTACTACAATGATCTCATCAAAGAGCTGAGCAAAGCCATCTCCGAGACAACCCCAGATGACTCCGCCCTCTTGGCCCGTTATTATTACTTACGAGGACTGGTCAACTCTGTTGCTGGGAAGCGTGTGGATGCCCTCCGAGACTTTCAGAGCTTGTATAAAACAGACATGGACATCTTTCCTGCCGAGCTGCTAAACGCGCTGGTCGAGTCTCTGCCGGCGGAGGAAAGGAAGACGGCTGAGGGACGCCCCGATTTGAAGCGTCTGATCAGCTGGGTGAAAAGGGAGAATGAACGGGAGCGGGCACGACCGATGGATGGTGGGACGGTGAAGAGATTCGAACTGCCCAAGATACACTTGCACATGGAGGACTTTGTGCGGCGCGTTCAGGAGTCGGGGATCGTGAAGGATCAAGGCACCATCCAGCGGCTGTTTGAGGCACTCACTGTGGGTGGGTACAAAGCTCAGCTAATCAGAATAGAGCTGTTTTATGTTTTGGGCAAACTAATGGGCTAGGGAATGTTATTGAGATCTGGCAACCTTTCCTGTTCTTGCAATCCAAGGCTGCATCAGAAAGCTTAGGCAGCTGCCCTGATGCCTCGCTGGTCTATAAAACGCTTGTGTGTGAAGGTACCTTCCAAAACTGATTTTGGACTGACTTTAGAGAGAGCTTAATGATCTAGAACAAAGAAGATGGAGCTTTGGTAATAACTAAGCAAATATTTTATTACTACAATACTAATTTCTCGCTAGAAAGGACATGAAAGTGGAAAAAGTTGATCAAAAATTTAACACAAACTGACCATCAACCTCAGCTTTCGGAAGCCATATTTGTTTTGTTAGCGCAACTGTCACAAATTTGAATATGCAGAATAGATGGAGAGATGATGGGTGCAGGGACAGATAGACATAGATAGATAGATGGATGGGTAGATAGATAGACAGGTAGATGATGGGTGGGTGGATGAGTAGATAGATAGACAGGTAGATGATTGGATGGATGGATGGGTAGACAGACAGGTAGATGATGGATGGATGGATGGGTAGATGGATGGAAAGAAAGATGGATGGATAGATAGACAGGTAGATAGATGGAGAGGGTAGATAGACGGGTAGTGATGGTGGGGGGATGAGTAGATAGATAGACAGGTAGATGATTTGATGGATAGATGGATGGGTAGATAAATGGGTAGATGATGGGTGGGTGGATGAGTAGATAGATAGACAGGTAGATGATGGGTGGGTGGATGAGTAGATAGATAGACAGGTAGATGATGGGTGGGTGGATGAGTAGATAGATAGACAGGTAGATGATTTGATGGATAGATGGATGGGTAGATAAATGGGTAGATGATGGTTGGGTGGATGAGTAGATAGATAGACAGGTAGATGATTGGATGGATGGATGGGTAGACAGACAGGTAGATGATGGATGGATGGATGGGTAGATGGATGGAAAGAAAGATGGATGGATAGATAGACAGGTAGATGATGGATGGAAAGAAAGATGGATGGATAGATAGACAAGTAAATAATGGATGCATGGATGGATGATAGATGGGTACATAGACAAGTAAATAATGGATGCATGGATGGATGCATAGATAGACCAGTAGATGATGAATGGGCAGATATATATACAACTAGATAATGGGTAGATAATGATATATGGATGATTAATGGACAGATAAATAGACGGATGGATGGGTAGATAGAATTTGGCTGATACAGCAGTTGATGGCCATACATAATTTTTTTTTACTATGTAGTATAAAATATACAGTTGAAATGTAATATATTTTACTGATAATTTCTGCTTTCTATATCGGCCCAGTCAAGCAGATAAAAACCATTGGAATATGCTGATATTAACATTGGCTGATAGTGATATGCTCACTCCGATGTATCATGCATCTCTAGTGTGTTTGGTAAAAATGGCTTTGGTTTGTCAGGTGTGGATTCCACTTCGCAGTCTGCGTTTTACCTTGAGCTGGAGGGTAAGCATAGTTTGCATGTGCCATCAGTACTAACAGCATCACGGCACGATGGCACACGTGTGACTCCGTACCTGCATGTGCATGTGTGTGTGTGTGTGTGTGTGTGTGTGTGTGTGTGTGTGTGTGTGTGTGTGAAGGAATGTTCTTCAGGTAGCCACATTCAGAGCTGCTGCCATCTTTAACCCAGTTTGTGTTTAACCTCTAGCTGTACTTCTGTGTTCACTTGCTCGAGTAGCACAATGCTGGTTAATCATTTCCTGTCTGTTTAAAGTCATGTAACATTTAAAGCTCCGTGACAGACATCAGTTCCTGGATGGTATTAGTAGAACAGGTTTGTGTTTGTCGTGTGTCAAATGCATTTCTTACTCATACACTCATACTCATTATTTTTTTATAAACATTTGAAGAATGCAAGGCACAACTGCTCAGTAAACATTCAGGTTTTAAGGAGATATTTAGCTGTATTGTGTTGTTTATATATATATATCTTACTGGAATTTAACATAACACTTTATTACTTGAGCCATAAAGTAAAGAAAGCAATTTTATCTCAGATGTCACGAGATCTGCAATAATTCAGTCATTATTTACACATGCTCATGTTCTCAAACTAGGGTTGGATACCGAAACCACCTATGTAACCAGTATGTACTAGAACCGAATCAGAACGCAGATTTCGGTGCCATGCCTGAGCGATCGATTTAAATATTTGTCCTTTGTTTCTCCGAAACGTACGGAAGAAGCATCATCGGCGGCACCATACGTGAAAAAGTATTTCCAGACTGAGAAAATGCACGTGAACTGAAGTCGGAAAGCTCTAATAATACATGTCCAACAAATCTTTGTAGTAACGCGAGTGTGCTGTTTTCACATTCAGACTTAAAAGCACAACTCAGGAAATGAGAGCATCCGATGAGCGCGTGAATGCAGAAATTACACTTGCTCTGACGACCTTCCGTTAACTAGCTAAGATAAACATGCTTAAATTAAAATGCCTAAAGCTAATACTCTATCGTATTCACTTTTTAAACCTGTTGTCTAACAAAAGAGAACATTATAAGCTTTTTAGTCCACAACACCAGTTACATGCTTCCTTTCGTGATCTGATGTAGCTTCTTGTCACAGAATGAGGCAGAAAATAGTTTCGTAGGCCACTAATACATCGATTTAGCAATGGATGTTAATATACTTAATTATTATGAAAATACCAGAGATGGCTTGAATAACACAGATAAACTATACATTGTCGTAGTCGAGTGTTTATTGTTTTTGTTTTATTCAAAACATTTATATCTTCTGTTTACTCAGTTACAGCAATAGCAAAGCCTTACACCTAAAACAAATACCTTTATTTGTAATATATTGAGTTGAGAAAAATATTTTGTTTTAGGTGTTACCAATTGAAGTATTTTAAGTTGATCAAACTGTTCACTTTTCACAGTGTCCATATTAGGGACTCCCTGGAGCTTCATGAGATCCGCTACTTCTATATATACTTCTTATATATATATATATATATCTCGTTTAGGCACCGGTACCATTTTAAAAGTATCGATTTGGCACCGGTATCGAAAAAAACACAAATAATTCCCAACCCTATCTCAAACTGACCATGGAGCGGAAACTTACATTTCACTGCTGGTTATATATTCTCTATATAATTGTGTATGTGACAAATACAAATCTTGAATCTTGAAATATATACACGCATAGTTAAATTAAAATAATCATTCAAACACAAAGTTTGAAAATTTAAATAACAAATATATAATAATTTAAAACGATACTCAGTCAATCGATTTTTAGAGAAAACATAAGAACATAAATAAAACACAAGATTACACTAAATACAAAATAAAAATATTATATATAATTAGGTGAAATAAAATATATTTGTAATAAAAAATATTTAAATAAATAATACAATAGTATAGCAGAATAGTGCATAGTAAAATTAAATCTAAATGTTTTCCAAATTATTTAACATATTTATCTTAATTTATAATAAATATATAATTATAACAGTATAAATTGGGTTTTTATCTATGACAATATATAGAGGCTTTTTATTTTTTTAGCATAGGTACTTGCAGGTGCCTCCATTGCATCTAAAAGATTGAAAGATCAACAGTAAAACATTCATGTTTGTGATCCTTCCTACACACAGGTCAGCAGAAGCAGGTGGATCCAGAGATGTTCTGCTTCTTCTACAACTTCTGGAAGGAGACTGAAGCGGCGGCTCAGGACGTGGATCTGCCGGTCGTCGTGCTGGAGCACCTGGAGACGGACGAATGTGTCTACAAGCTCTCGTCATCGGTGAAGACCAGCCACGGCGTGGGGAAGATCGCCATGACCCAGCGCAGGCTCTTCCTGCTGACGGAGGGCCGGCCGGGATACGTGGAGATCACCAAGTTCAGAGATATTGAGGTCAGGATCAGTCAGCCCAGGTTTAATTGTTTCCGGCTGAACTGTAATCATGAAAGACTGTATTCTTCTCATCCAGGACTTGAAGATATCGTCTGCTCCTTTCCTTCTGCTGAGGATCCCGGTTCTGAAGATCAAAACCTCCCTCAGGAAGGAGACGTTTGAGGCCAATCTGAAGTCGGAGTGTGACCTTTGGCACCTGATGATCAAAGAGATGTGGGCCGGCAGGAAAATGGCAGACGATCATAAGGTTTGATGACTGCTTCAGTCTTTGATTTAGCCAAATTCATCTCCTAGATCAGCTGAACTTCTCTGACAAACTATTGTCTTAGTTAATATTTCAGTTAACACACACATGACTTGCAAGTACAACCCGAATTCTGGAAATGTTGGGATGTTTTTTACATTTGACTAAAATTTAAACTAAAAGACTTTCAAATCACATGAGCCAATATTTGTTCACGATAGAACATAGAAAACATAACAAATATTTAAACAGAGAAATTTTACTTTTATGTATTAAATGAGCTAATTGGTGAAACCATAGTGTAACAGGACACCGTATCGTAGACAGCAGACTGAATGCAGGTTTCGATGAGAGCTGTCAGTTTAGCGCAGTATGTTGGGTTTTGTTTCGGGTGGAGATGTTCTCACTTTCTCAAATTGCTGTTCCTCAGACATGAATGGTTCATGCCCTGAGGGTCAGGAGTGTCTCTCCTGAGCTGTAGACGGCTGTGTGAACGTGTGCTATGATGTGTTTCTACAGGACCCTCAGTTTATGGAGCAGGCCTTGACTAACGCTCTGCTGATGGATGCTGTGGTCGGCTGCCTGCAGACACAGAAAGCCATCTTCGCTGCTAGCAAACTGGCCTACTTTGACAAGAAGAAGCTTGAGGGTGTGTATCAATCACTAGGTGCTGTTTTAAGACCCCCCATTCACAGATTTCTTACTGTGGCTTTTTAGTTTGTTATGGCTGAGCATGCATCACTTAAAGCAATAAACTGGTGTTTGATGTTGGTTGGGTGATTATATCTGATTATGATTTTGGCTTCCAGTGACTAAAAAACATAACATAATTCTGGAAGTTACTATGAAAACAATTTGAGGTCGACCGATTGATCGGCCTGCCGATTTTAGCATTTTATAATTAATCAGCATCGGCCGATTGTGCTGCAAATTAGGCTGATTAATATACAGGTGCATCTGCAAGCAACACGTGACGCTGCCTTGTGCAGCAAGCAGATTGTCATTCCACTGGCACAACGAATAACCCTGTAATATCTCCCTCTGCCTGCTAACAATTTGAAGAGAGAACTACCTGGTAACTGCCCAAGAAAACGGTAATACTTAAGTTCTTAATCTAGCCTTGTATTTCATTGGTTAAATATGATGCTACTTTTGGAGAGAGAATGAGAATAACATTTGCGCCGCGTGACACTCCATTCAATATTCCATTCTATCATTCTGCTCAGTTACCGCTCATGCTCACTGGAAAAGCAGAGTCCGCTCAAATAACGCGCCGACAAGAATTGACTATGTAACGTTAGTATACTTGTTTGTAGTAGCGTCACTGTGCTGTCACATGCTGTGGTACAGCTGATCTGGGCAACACTGGTCAAATATCCTTCACTGATCTGCTCCCCACTATGCTCTGCTCACATTCGCTGAGAATACAGCTTTGCCAGGGTTTTTATATTTTTATACATTGTGACGAGCGTCCCGAGTCCAAATCAGTGTTGCCCTGGAAACTCACGAGGAGCACCTGCTCACCAGTCATCACGGGCTGATCGGCCACACCTGCGGCTCATCAACCCGTCTGCACATAAGCAGCGTGCTCACAGACGAACAGAGAGAAACCTCTCCATGACAGCAGACTAACATTCTCTCTGTTCCCTTCCAGACAGCAGCGCGTGACCGACCAGCACCACCACGAGCACCGCTCGGACTCACCCGCACCTGGACACGACTGAGAGCACCACAGCAAGCGAGAGCACAGACACCTTTCACCCTCACTAATAAAATCCACCCTCTGGGGACTTAAAACTGAGCTATCCTTGTCGTGTGATCCTTCCACCCTGCCACACTGGTGGAGAATGCGGGCATGCTAGTGGGAGGAACACCGACAAGCGCTCTTCCTGAAGCTCCTCAGTTTTTTTGTTTCTCTGTCTCCCCTCTGCCAGGCGGCTGCTCCTCCCCGACATGGATGAAATCCTCCAGCGGCTTACAGAGTTCAGCATCCGCCAGCAGCAAATTACGAAGCATCTTGCAGCCCGACAGACCAAGCAGGATCTTGGCAGACCAAGCAGGATCTCGACACGCTGCGCAAGGCAAGTGCACGACGCATTCCGCTCCCAGACCCCCGGGCCCAAGTGACGCAAATACTGCCAAAGATGACTGCCCACGATGATGTCGAAGCATTTCTACAGATGTTTGAGAACATGGCAGTTCGCGACGACTGGGAGAATGAAGACTGGGCGTGATTGCTGGCGCTCCTACTCACTGGGGAGGCTCAACGAGCCTACTTCGCCCTGCCATCTGCGGCCCGCCTGGGGCTTTCTCCGGTCTGTGCGGCCCAGTGCTTTCATGACTGGGAGTACAAACCCCGCCTCCGAGCCCAAGCCGCCGAACTATCCCATCTTGTTCAACATTGGCTATTGGACGGTGAGCCCACGGTGGCCCGGGTAGCGGAGTGCGTCGTCATCGACCGACTCTCCCAAGGACCGCCTGCTCGCCACCGCCATACATTTTGACCGCCTGCTCGCCGCCGCCATACAGCCTGTCCGCCCCAGAGAGAGCCGCCGGAGGAAAAAGCAGCTGAAAGGAGCCCGTCAACACCCCGTCCTACTGGTCTCGGACAGCGGGAGAGATGGTGAGTCACCTCAAACTCGTCCTAACCCCTTCCTTGACCTGTATCAGTAGGTGACAGAAGGCGGTTCGTTCGCCAAAGACCAGCGCGAGGATGACCGTCTGAAGCATTGCTGGACTGCTGCTGTATGTATGCGTGGTGGAGGGGAAAGAGACACAACCGGGAACACATCCTCTCCCGCATTTCATCATCCGGAACGGCCTGTGTCGCGCAGTGTAGGGGGGAGGAAAAGACCCTACTGGTGGTGCCACGGACGAAGACGGAAACGGTGCTGGAGTTGGCCCACTTGCACATGCTTGCCGGCCATCTGGGAGCGGCCAACACCACCCAACGGATCCGTGACCGCTTCCAATGGCCTGGAATGGAGGCTGAAGTTAAGCGTTTTTGTCAGTCCTGCCCAACCTGCCAGAAAACGTCTCAGAGAACGCCTCCCCCCAGCCCACTGATCCCGCTGCCTGTCATCGAGGTGCCCTTCGAGCGCATCGGGATGGACCTAGTGGGCCCGTTGCCTAAATTCGCCCGGGGCCACGAGCACATCCTTGTCATCGTTGACTATGCCACCCGGTACCCGGAGGCAGTGCCCCTTCGAAAGGCCACCGCCAAGTCCATCGCCCACAAGCTCTTCCTGCTCCCTAGCCGGGAAGGCATCCCCACCGAGATACTGACTGACCAGGGGGGACCCCCTTCATGTCCCGGCTAATGGCTGACCTATGCACCCTATTCAAGGTGAAGCAGCTGAGGACCTCCGTATACCACCCCCAGACTGATGGCCTAGTGGAACGATTAAACCAGATGCTACGACGTGTGGCGGCTGAGGACAAGCGGGACTGGGACCTCATGCTGCCATACGTACTGTTTGGGATACGGGAGGTACCGCAGGCTTCGACCGGCTTTACCCCCTTGGAGTTACTGGTCGGCCGCCAGCCCCGGGGGCTACTGGATGTAGCAAGAGAGGCGTGAGAACAACAGCCCACGCCCCACTGCTCCGTGATCGAACATGTTAAGGAGATGAGGGAACGGATCGACCGGGTCATGCCATTAGTTCGGGAACACCTCACCAAGGCTCAGCAGGGGCAGCAGCAACATTACAACCAAGCTGCCCAACCGCGAGAGTTCCAACCTGGAGACCGAGTGATGGTCCTTGTCCCCAACTCCGCCTGTAAGTTCCTGGCCAGCTGGCAGGGCCCGTATACGTCACCGAGAAGATCGGTCCCGTCACCTACCGGGTCCGCCAGCCGGGACGGCGGAGGGCAGACCAGCTATATCACATCAAAATGCTTAAGATATGGGTGGGGACAAGGGGCCAGCTCGCCGCCCTCACCACTGTGGACGCAGTGGTTGTGGACGTCAGACTACAGCTGTCGGCGGTTCAGAAAGCCGAGCTGCAGCACCTGGTCGGTCAGCTCTCAGATGTGTTCTCTCCGACCCCCGGGCGGACTCAGGTCCTCCACCACGAGATCCGCACGCCACCAGGAACCGTCGTAAGGCAGCGGCCCTATAGAGTCCCGGAAGCTCGTCGGCGGGCTATTGAGGAGGAAATCCAACAAATGCTGAAGTGAGGGGTGATTGAACCATCGAACAGCCCTTGGTCCAGCCCTATCGTCATGGTACCAAAACCAAATGGCACCCTCCGCTGCTGCAATGACTTCCACCGCCTCAACGAAGTCTCGGAGTTTGACGGCTACCCAATGCCTCGGGTGGATGAGCTCCTGGATCGCCTCGGTAGGGTCCGGTACATCTCCACACTTGACCTCTCAAAAGGGTACTGCAAGTGCCCCTCTCTAAAACTGCCAAACCCAAGATGGCTTTCAGCACCCCCAGTGGACACTGGCAGTACCGGACCCTTCCCTTTGGGCTGCACGGGGCTCCTGCCACATTCCAGCGCATGATGGACATCTTGCTGCGGCCTCACCAGTTTTATGCCGCAGTATACCTGGATGACGTGGCAATCCACTCCGAGCATTGGGAAGACCACCTAGACCGTCTGCGGAGGGTGCTGATGGAACTCCGTAGGGCTGGGCTCACCGCCAACCCCCGCAAATATCACCTGGGCCTATCTGAGGCAAAGTACCTGGGCTTCTAGGTCGGACGAGGCATCATTAAGCCCCAGGAAAAGGTGGAAGCTGTCCGGTTTTCCCCAAGGCCCAGGACAAAGTCCCAGGTACGAGCCTTCTTGGGGTTGGGAGGGTATTATCGATGTTTCATCCTTAACTTCTCCTCCCTAGCCGCCCCCCTGACAGACCTGACCAGGAAGGGGCAGCCAGAAAAGGTGTGCTGGACACCCGAGGCGGTGGAGGCCTTTCGGAATGTGAAGACAGCGCTCACCTCAGAGCCCCTTCCTGCTGCAAACGGATGCCTCTGACACAGGACTTGGAGCCATCCTGTCCCAGATTCAGGAAGGTGAGTAGCATCCGGTCCTGTATATCAGCAGGAAGCTGACCTCGGCAGAGAGGAATTACGCCACCATGGAGAAGAAAGCTCTGGCCATCAAGTGGGCAGTCCTGGAGCTGAGCTATTACCTCCTGGGCCGTAAGTTCACCCTCGTTACGGTCCACGCGCCCCTCCAGTAGATGGCCCGGCCCAAGAACACGAATGCCAGGGTGACACGATGGTTCCTTGTGCTCCAGGACTTCCACTTCCTGATGCAACGTTGGCGGCCAACGCCGACGGCCTCTCCCGGATTTGGTCAGCTTTTGGAGGTCTGTCAGGGGTCACTCCCCACCCACCCCTTGTGTCTCCCCTACTACACCACATCATTTGGCCAGGCCCAGGTAAACGCTTAGGAGGGGGAGTGTGACGAGCGTCCCGAGTCCAAATCAGCGTTGCCCTGGAAACTCACGAGGAGCACCTGCTCACCAGTCATCACAGGCTGATCTGCCACACCTGCGGCTCATCAACCCGTCTGCACATAAGCAGTGTGCTCACAGACGAACAGAGAGAAACCTCTCCATGACAGCAGACTAACATTCTCTCTGTTCCCTTCCAGACAGCAGCGCGTGACCGACCAGCACCGCCACGAGCACCGCTCGGACTCACCCACACCTGGACACGACTGAGAGCACCACAGCAAGCGAGAGCACAGACACCTTTCACCCTAACTAATAAAATCCACCCTCTGGGGACTTAAAACTGAGCTATCCTTGTCGCGTGATCCTTCCACCCTGCCACAACATGTTCACTTAATGTTAATTTAACATGTTCACTTAATTTATAAGTGCAATAAATGCATTATGGTTTCAAAGAAAATGACCAATTATGTAATGTGTACAATTAGTAATCATTGTGATCTCAATAATATTGTGTTTTTTTTTTTTGCTGTAAATGAGCAGTTTGAAGGCATAAGTTGGACCTAAAACAGAAAAAACTGTGTGAGATAAATTACCATTTTAGCATTTGGTTTTATTACAGTGCCCATGATATTCCCTAAAACAACATCTATATAAAAATGTATTTATATATAATTGTATTATATAGATATAGTTCTATAATTATATAGATATATAATGTATATTTTTTTCCTAATCTCTATTTAAGTAAATAGATTAAAAAAAAATTATTGTATATAATTCATTTTATTAAAACTTTGCTGTGAAATATGATCAAGTCATGTTTTTGTTAAAGAATGTTCATTTGTTTTTAACAGTAAATAAGCTACAAAACAACAAATAGAATATAATAAAAAATAAGTACTGCTGCTACTACTAATAAAAAAGTAAACCCAAAGAGGATAAACAGCAGCTCATCTGAGAGAGAGAGAACTGGAGAATAAGATCTCGTTGTGTTTTTTGTACAGACGGTGGACAGTATTTAGTGACTGTCTTTGTCTCTGGGTTTATTACAGTGCCCATGATGGTCCCTAAAACAACCTCTGAGACCCTGAAACACAAGATCAACCCGTCTCTGGGCCAGACGTCTCCTCTGGCCGTGGATGTCCTGCTCTACACGCCTGGTAAGTCTGTTGTGTGTTGTGCAGAATAAAGAATGACACAAATTGTGCTGTATTTATTTGTCTAAAAAAGACAGAGCAAAGCCAAACAGATATTTGTTTCATATTAAAGTTTCTCTTACCCAGATCAACCAGTTTGACCTGGTATTTCCACAAACACGTCACTGGTGTGTGCAGATGGCTAGTGTGTTACTCCTGTCATGTGTTCATGTGTTTCTGTGCCATCCTGCAAGCATGGAGAAGATCAGTTTTGTAGAAACCGCTCAGGGCAGAGTTTGCATGCTCACTTATTTCCTTCCAGTGTTTGATTACGACATATTTCCCCGTAATCAACGAGGCTCACGAGACTCAAGATTAATGTCTGGCAGTGAACTGGGTGAAGCGCAAACCTTTGTTCAGGCATCTGAAGCACTTCATTCTTTACTATGCTTGTTAAAGACGTAACAAAACTACACAAACATGACTCCTTATGGGCTTATTTGAGTGTGATTTTCAAAATACGTTACAGACGTAAGAGATCAAAAACAGCTGTTCATGCCATAAACATTTGGAATCTTTTACTGGTTCCAATTCTAGAAATTCACATTTTTAAACACATCTATATTCTTGTTTTTTATTGTTTATGTTTATTTATATTTTAAAGTTGCATTTTAGATGCTTTTATTAGTATGGTTATTATAGATCAAGACCAATATTTATTTATTTATTCTGAAGAATGCACTTTAAAACCAAGCTAATTTTATCCAAGACATGACTATGACATAATCGGTGTCCTATCTATGTGCTTTTGATTTGTTAGGTTTCAGTGTTGTCCGCCGTAGATCAATGAAGACTGGTCATATGACTGATAAGAGTCCCGATACTTCAGTATTTCTATTGTGTAATGTAAAAACACTGCCCTGCTCCTGTTGGTCCAGCTGAACAGAATGGCAAAAGCCACGCTTTCTTTACACGCTTGAGGAGTGACAAACTGTAAAAGATCTCATTAAACCTGTCATTAAACACGTACAGGTCATATTCCTCCACACAATCACAAGAAAGTCATAAGAAGTTGTATCGTGCTTATAGAAAGCTTGTTTTTAGGAGCATTAAGATTTTTTACGTAATGACAATTATGCATATTTCCCCTCAAAAGTCACTACTGTAATACAAAAATAATATATTGTTCATTTTGCGAAGCATTTATACATAATATTGTACTGCCTTCAATTCATGCTCACACAAAAATACAAATCATTGAATTACATTAATAAGAATGAGGTTATTAGTTATGAGAATAATGCCACAATACCTTGTGAGCTTCATTTTATTTATACAAAGCAGTTTTTTATGATATAAAATTGTATTATATAGATTTATTTGTATGATTATATAGATATGTAATTTATATATTTATAAATCTAATTTATATAATCTAATTTATAATTTAATAATAAATATAATTTATATACTTTTTAATTAATATATATATATATATATATGTATGTAGAAATACATTTATATTGATTTCATTTTGTTTAAAATTTTTATTCTATTATTGTATTTTATAAAAATTTAGCTGTGAAATATGATCTAGTCATATTTTTTAAACAAATGTTTATTTGTTTTTAACGTTATATAAATAATAATACATTTTTATAAATAATACACAAAATAACCTATATTAAAGCAAATAAATACTGCTACTACTAATAAAAACTAAAATATGAAGGGATAAACAGCAGCTTGACTGAGAGAGAACAAAGATCTTGCAGTGTTTTTGTGATATTCATCTTATTGTGCGTCACAGGACAGACGGTGGAAACGTTCAGCACAGATGTAGATCTCACTCAGTGTATGTAGAAACACATCCTCCCTCAGATTGAGTAAGTTTTGTGTTGAGCGGTCTGTGACACAGCAGGGAGGAAACTGAACCGTTATGAAAGCCAGAGCCTCGTCCAGTAAGCACTGCGTGTGTGTTTTGTAGGTCATCTGGGCGTTTCGGAGCTGGACGGCGGAGGAAACCCAAAGCTGTGGTGTGCTTTGAGCGATGGGAAGGTGCTGGTGTTCGACGCGGCCAGCTGGTCCATGCAGCAGAACTCTGTTCAAGTGGGAAAGTCCCGTCTGGTGAGGAAATATCTCTAAATATAAGACCTGACCTTCAGTGATGACGTAGTGTACTGTATGTCTTATCACCTCCTTATCAGACATGAGAGGCTGATTATGAGTGTCAGGAGGAAATTAGACACGAGAAAGGACAAAGCTCAATAAAACATCTGACAAAAACAAGTGTAGTGTAACTAGGCTGTAATCAACTTGCTATATCTAAAAGCATTAAGATTTTTACTTTGTAACAATTCAGTACATTCCCACAACATTACAGCAATAATAATACTCCTGCATGTAAACTAAATGTACCCTGCGTCCCAAATCTATGACTGAATTTTTGCATTTTGTTTGACTTCACCACATTACTGGGATGCATATAGTCATCCCAGTGTGTTCCTGGGGCTCAGTGGTAGAGCATTGCATTAGCAGCGCAAAGGTTGTGGGTTCGATTCCCAGGGAACACATGTACTGACAAAAATATGTATAGGCTGAATGCACTGTAAGTCGCTTTGGATAAAAGCATCTGGTAAATGCGTAAATGTAATAGTCATGGAAAATATTAGTGCACTTCAAAGTTGTCATTGTAGCGCTGCCCCCTGCTGTTTACTGTATGAACACACGCTTGTTTTCACTCCGTCAGAATTGCATGCTGGCAGTGAATCAGCAGCAGCTGTGGATCGGCTCAAAGGACTCGTTCATTTACATCATAAACCCGTGGAGCGTTTCCTGTAATAAACAGCTGACAGAGCATCGCGGCGAGGTCACCGGACTCGCCCTGGAGGAGAGAACTGACAAATTCAGGTAACCGAGACAAAACAGGACAGTTATCAAAGCAACAGTTCACCTAGAAATGAACATTTGCTGAAAAATTACTCCTTCAGGCCATGCATGATCTAGATGAACTTGTTTTTAATGGAAACAGATTTGTAGAAATGTAGCGTTGTATTAAATTGAATTACCAATGGATGCTCTACAGTGGATGGGTGCCGTCAGAATAAGAGTCCAAACAGCAGATAAAAACATCACAGTAATCCGCAACACTTCAGTCTATCAGTTAAGTGAAAAACTGTGTTTCTGTGAAACAAATCCATCCTTAAGATGTTTTTAACTTTAAACCGTCGCATCTGCACAAAATATAAGTCCATAAAACACTTCCTCCCATGAAAAACTCCATCTCCTGTTGTCTCTTTCATCAAAATCCACCACCATAATTGCTCAGAGCTGTTTTGGACTGTTTTCGCTTGTAAACGGAGCTTGATCTGAAGAAGAGGAAAATGCATTTTGGAGCAGATGCATATGGATAGAGGACTTGTATTTTAGCAACAGTTTAAAGTTAAAACTGATTAAAGAATAATTGTGTATTATTGTGATATTTTTAACCGCATTTCATTCTGACGGCACCCATTCACTGCAGAGGATCCATTGGTGAGCAAGTTACACAACGATACATTTCTCCAAACCTAGACATTAATGTAAATTGAATGTTTCCGGTGCAGTCAGACGGTGGTGTACTCGTGCAGTGAAGATGGCAGTGTGATCGTGTGGGACGTTTCTGCGCTGCAGGTCAGACGGCAGTTCAGAGTCTCCTGTGACAGACTGCAGTGTATTCAGATCCATGCCGGCATGCTGTGGTGCTGTAAGTCTGCCTCACACACTGCAACCAATGCACACTTCTATATTACAACTCACATTTTGGCAACCGAAAAAACACAATTTTTTGGTTTTGGGAGTCCCCAACAACAGGTCGACATGCATGCAAGGTCAAAAAACACTTGTATTTTTTCATAATATGCATTTATTTGTTCAACGACTCATTTTTTAAACCCCTCCATTGCGTGACGCTGATCTGCGGTGATTGGTCTGATTGGCCGATTTAAATTAAAGCAGTGTTTGTGAGTGCAGTGCTGCTTTGTGTACAGCCGTTACCGAGGAAACCGACATTTTTTAACCCGCTAAAAGCGGCACCTAGTGGCAAAGAATGAATTCGCTTTTTCATTGACCAACACGAACATCAAGTTTTCCCAGGTCTGCGCGGGCAATATGCTAATGTTTCATGTTGACGTTAACGGCTTGGGATTCGTTTTAAAAACCACTCGTTTCAATGATTCAGAGTCGACTCGTTCTTTTGAGAGACAATACCTTTAAACACGCTGCACTTTCAGATTTCAAGCTTCTAGGATGTTTTCATTCACTTAGAGCGGTGTTACACACACACTGCATAAAAGGGCATTTGCGTAAATCCATAATCCTGTTATCTTGACTATTTAATGTATGTTTGTTACAGCTACTGTTTAAATGTTTATATTTCAACAATGAATTGGAGCAGAAACATAATATCATTAAAAAGTGTATTTAAGACCTGTGTGTATTTAAGTTATTTGTGTTCAGTGGTAGAGCATTGCGTTAGCAGCGCAAAGGTTGTGGGTTCGATTCCCAGGTAACACATACTGACAAAAAATGCATAACCTGAATGCACTGTAAGTCACTTTGGATAAAAGCGTCTGCTAAATGCATAAATGTAAATGTAAGACCTGCATGTGCAACTCTAATGTTTATATGCAACTTTTTTTGAGTGGTGATTTATAAAACAAACTATTTGATTAATAAATAAACTGTATTTTGGTTTCAGAAAACAATGAAAACTTTAATTTCCGTTCGGCTCCGATAGTTTCAGTGCGTAACGTGTTTTTTGTTTAAAGGTGGCCGTGATTGTCTGCTGGAAGTGCGACGGAACGGCACAGTTCATCGTAAGGTGTCTCTTCCAGATCACCTGCTGGGTTCACCGAGAGGTTTCAGCACGTTCCTGCTCTTTACTCAGGTGAACGTCACTGATGCTGAAGCAGGCGTGAGCTCGCGTGTCCGTCCAGCTGGGCTTCAGCGACTGAGCAGTTAATGTGTCACACGTGTGAGGCTGTTTTAACGGGTCTCTGGTCTCTCTGATGAGCTGTGATGGGACCGGCTTTGATCGTTTACAAGAAAAGCGGTTCAGGAGAAGTTGCTAGGGTCTTCTGGGTGGTTGCTAGACAGTCCTAATAGGACTGGAAAATTATTCCAGTTTTATTTTTAATAACTGTATGTTTTTAGGTAGGTTGTGGAAGTGCACTACAACATAGCTCATTTTATTTAATTAATTTGAGTAAAGTGTTGGTACGATTTTTACTGTTTTTGAAAGAAGTCTCTTATGCTTACTGTCACCATTTATTTGATCAAAAATACAGTCAAAACAATTATGTTGTGAAATATTATTACAATTTAAAATAAGTATTTTCTATGTGAATGCGTGTTAAAACGTAATTTATTTCTGTGATCACAGCTGTATTTTCATCATCATTACTCCAGTCTTCAGTGTCACATGATCTTCAGAAATCAGTATAATATACAGAAATACTTTCCCTTTTTCTATA
>QVTF01007651.1:0-25470 GCA_003573665.1 Oxygymnocypris stewartii
CGTTAAAGTGATAGTTCACTCAAAAACATGACAATTCTGTCATAATTTACTCAAATTTAAAACGTATTTGACTTTGTTTCTTCTGTTGAACACAAAAGTAGACATTTTGAGGAGTGTTGGTAATCAAAGAACTGCTGGTCTAATATTTAAGAGTATATGCTGAAGTTTTTATTGTGCTGATGCAGTGTGTGGTTGGGACGTGGGTAGATACACTCTTAAAAATACAGGTGCTTCACGATGCCACAGAATAACCTATTTTTTTAATAGTTCCATAAAGAAACTTTAACATTTCTGTTTCACAAAAGGTTATTTGTGGTGAAATAAGTTTATTAAGATTATAAAGAAAAAGAGATGGTTCTTTAAAGAACCTTTGACTGAATGGTTCTTTGTGGAATCAAAAATGGTTATTCAATGCATCACTGTGAAGAACCTTTTAAGCACCTTTATTTTTAATAGTGTATGTGAATCTGGGTTTTAATTAAGCATTAGCTGTGCTGAATTCATTGCAGTGATACGTAACTTCTTACTTGTTCAGTGCAAACATCTACTATGTAAGCTACATAAACTATTTTAAATAAATAATAACAAATAAGACTTCATATGACCCACTTTTAATAAGAAGTTCTACGTTAATAATTAGATTTGTAATGCATTGGCAAATGTTAGGTAGACTTGCATAATTTTATTTAGTGTGTCATTGTTTATCTTTACTCAGTACATCTGATGAAATCCACCCACACAAATGGTTGCCTCAGTTTTATTGTGTGGATTCTTTAGGTTTGTTTTTACAGAGAGTAAATAGCAACATATCTGCGATGATGAAAAGAACGCCTCCAGCCACAGCCACTTTGTTCTTCTGTTCTTTCTCGTCAGACAGACAGGTGGTGCACTTCATGCCGACGGCAGCAACCAGCAGACCGACGCCACACATGAAGATGGAGGTGATCATGAACCCGCGAGCCGCCTGAACCTCTCCTAAGACAGACACACATAACATAACGTAACGTAACGTAACATAACATAAAATAATATAAAATAACATAACATCACAACAAATCTCAACACATCACAACAAATCACAACACCAACACATCAGAAGACATCACAACAAATCACAACAAAACACACCAGAAGACATCACAACACATCACATCGCATCACATCACAATAAATCACATCACATCACAATGAATCGCATCACATCACAATAAATAACATAACATCACAACAAATATCAACACAACACATCAGAAGACATCACACCACAACACATCACAACAAATCACACCACAACACATCACAATAAATCGCATCACAATACATCACATAACACATCACAACACAACACAAAACATCACATCACATCGCATCGCATCACAACACATCATAACACAACACAACACATCGCAACACATTACATTAAATCACCACACATCACATCAGATCAGATCACAACACATCACAACATCACACCACACCACACCACACAATAAATCACATCACACCACACCACAACACATCACAACACATCACATCACATCACAACACAACACACCACAACACATCACATCACATCACAACACAACACAACATCACATCACATCACACCACATCACATCACATCACATCACATCACAACACAACACACCACAACACATCATATAACACATATCACACAAACAACTCACATCACAACACATCACATCACAACACAATAAATCACTCACAACAATCATATCACATCACATCACATCACACACACAACACATCACAACACATCACATCACAACATAACACAATAAATCACATCACATCACACCACACAATAAATCACATCACAACACATCACACCACATCACAACACATCACATAACTTCTCTTCACTTACATTTATGCATTTAGCAGACGCTTTTATCCAAAGCGACTTACAATTGCATTCAGGTTATACATTTTTTGTCAGTACATGTGTTCCCCGGGAATCGAACCCACAGCCTTTACGCTGCCAACGCAATGCTCTAACCACTGAGCCACAGGAACACAGGAACACACTTCACTTTACAATACATCGCATCATATCATATCAAATCAAATTACATCACATCACATCACAACACATAACTTCTCTTCACTTCACTTCACAACACATCACACACACAACACAAACATCACATAACTTCTCTTCACTTCACAAACATCACAACACAACACTTCACAACACAACACAACACAACACATATAACACACAACACAACACAACACACACACAACACAACACAACACATCACAACACAACACAACACAACACAACACATCACTTCACAACACAACACAACACAACACAACACATCACATCACATAACTTCTCTTCACTTCACTTCACTTCACAACACAACACATCACAACACAACACAACACAACACAACACAACACCACACAACACTTCACAACACAACATAACACAACACAACACATCACAACACAACACAACACAACACAACACAGAAGAAATGCAAAAAAGGATCATCGTCACCCATTTTAGATATATAAATATGATACATTCATAAAGGTGTTCACTGTTTCTCTAAAGTGAAAGTACCTGTCAAATGATTTAAACAATTGTTTTTAATTTTTTTTATGTGTCATTATTTTCATCAAAAAAACATACAACAAATATTATTAAAATCTGATACATCATAATTATAGTATTTATATAATATTCTGTAGTTCTGTAATATTCATTTTCTTTAAAAATCCCTTTTAACTATGTTTACTTACCTTCTGTATTGTCTATTTGTATCAATGTTGTTTTATTATTATTGAGATATTATTATAGGTAGTTGTTAAGATTTAGATTTTGTTACTTTTTTGTTAAAGGTTTAGTAATTTTGTTGTGTGTTTTTGTCATTTTTCAGTTTTCATTTTTTGTTATTTTAGTACATTGAGATACAACTAAGAGAAATTTAGCATGAACAATTAGCTAAAATGAAATAAGTTTTTATACTTTATTTCAGTAATGAAAATATTATTATTATTAATGGTTTTAGTTTTAGTTAACTCTAAAAACTGATATAACCTGTTTTATTTCATTTAATATTTCAATCATTCCAGTAAACATTTAGTTTGATTTTGAAAAGTGCGTAAATATTTCTATTTCTGTGTCCAAGGGATGGAAACATATTTTTGTATTCACATTTTGTTACACAAATACAGTTCCGACTTAACTTTTAACTCTTACATCCTGAGGTTTTTAATTAATCGTACTAAACATCTACTGAGGAATTCGGGCTATTCACCTGATGTGTCTGGACAAGAAGCGGGTCACACACACACACACACACACACACACACTCATACCTGGCAGCTGCAGTAAGGAGTCATAGACTTTGCACTGCATCTGTCCGGTGCTCTGATACACACAGGCGCGCCAAAGCCCCTCATACATGGCCTGCGCGGTGATGATGTTGTCTCCGGCGTATGAGGACATCTTCCACTCGGCCATGGCCGTGGATGCAACGAGACCCAGGAGACCCAGAAAGGCCAAAGTATAGCCAAGGAGCTGCAGCCCTGCGTTGACCATTGCTGGAGTGAAGTGTGGAGTTACAGCCGCTGGAGTGAGAGAGATGCACGGAGAGCTGCTCGCTGTGCCGCTGACACATGAATGAAACCCCTCCAGCATCATCATCCTCCTACACCTAAGCTGAAGCTCCACCTGAAGATCTTCACACGCCTCCTACCGCCTCCGGCACTGAACACAACATACACGCAGAGTTTTTAGCTTGTAGCAATAATGTAACTTATTCTTCTTTAGATTGTGAAAATAAAAAAATGCCAATGAATAGGCACTATAAAGAAATTACTAAAGATTATTTAAACATGATCATGAGAAAATATAAAACCATTAAGACCTCCATACAGTATCAGTCAAACAACTTTGTTGTTACTTTTACCATGAATGAGTGAAATTAATAGTCATTGGTCAATAAGGTTCCTTTACAGTAACCTAGCTAACTTTCTCTAGAAGAGAACAAACGTTTTATGAAAAGGAAACGTTCTTCCACTACAGTTTATAAAATGTTAATTTAATACATAATTCAAAGTTATTTCATGTTTAATAATGTCTCAAAACGTTAGCACAAAAAAAAACATAATACATCGTTCATGGTAGCTGGATGGTCATCTAACGTTTTTAAATGTTACTATTATTTCATAAAAAAAAAAAAAATTACCATAACCATAATGTGTGCAAAACAATTAAATGGAATGTTAATGGAACTTATTAAGAATGTTAACAGAACACATTCTGTTAGTTGGGGAGGGCTCATTACTTAACATTAGTTAATGCATTACTGTAAAATTAACAAACAATGAAAAATGCATTTGTTACAGTAGCTTATATATTCATCGTTGTTAATGTTAGTGTTAGTAAATAAATGTTCTAGGTTAGTTCATGTCTGCTAATTCATTAAATAACATTATAACAGAAACTTTTCTGCAAATTATGAAATTTACATTGACTGAGGTAATAAATAAATGCTTTAGAATGCTTTATCATTGGTAGTTCATGTTAATTCATGTAGTTAAAAGAAAAAAAAAAGTATTTGTGCTGTTTGGAAATAATAACTAATGTAAACAAGTGTAAAGTTATTGTGGTGTTGAGACTTGATTGTGTTTTGTTATTATGCTTTCATAAACTAACAGAAGTCCGGTGTGGAAATATGATGTGGTTGTGTCAGTGCATTATGCTTGGGCTCAGATTGATTTCATAAGTCTCACAGTGCTCAACAGAAAATACACCTCACATGTTGCTCAGCTGTCTTTATGGGTCAATCTTTCAGTCTTATGGATTAAGTCCAATTTAAACCTCCCTCTACTCTGTAGTTACCACTACACAATCATCAGATGTGGGATAATTCATTATTAATATTGAACTAAATAGATAATTATTTGTCCAAAGATGAATGCATGCACTGGTTGTTTTACAGCAGTCCGAGGAACATTAAACCATGACTGAAGTCACAGATAGACCCGACCAATGACTGTCAGTTTACTCAAGAGTTTATCTGAAAACCACCCACGTCAAAGTGGAATTTGCTTATTTCTATTAGAGCTGTGTGTGCACAATAGAGTGGCAGGTAATGTCTGTTTTCTCATATATATTGTATATTTGCTGGATGTTAAGTAATTAAATATTTATATTGTTAATAATCAGGTTTAATTCCTTATTAGTTAGGTATCCTGCAATGAAAAACATTATTTTGCTACTTTTATTAATATAGGTTCAAGTCAGTTCATATGTATACTATTATTAATTAATTGCATTTTTACTGAAATACAGAATTATATGTTAAAATGTATTTGTTTATGTAGGAATTAACAACAGTTGTTCAGCTGGTTAAGCATATAATCACTAATATTGACAAAGTCATGGGTTTGATTTCTGAGAAAACACACATGCTGACTAAACCTGCCGTAAATCGCTTTGGATTAAAGTGTCTGCCGATACAGATACATTATAAAGTGTTAGCGAAATCTTTCAATACCTTTCAATCATCAACACCTAATGTTGATTAGGTCTTGATGACATCAAACATGGGTAACACTTTATTTCAATAGTCCACTTTAGACATTCACTTGTAACTACATCTCAACAAGCAGTCATTAGAGTATTAGTAGATTGCCGGCTTAATATCTTCTAACACTTTATTTTGATGGGTCCACATTCAACATACTTACTGTAAGAAACATTGCAAGTATACGTCAACTTATTCTACTAACTCTAAACCTACCCTACTGAGAGTTAATAGACATGTAGATGCAAATTAATGAGAAATAGTTGACATGTAGTTACTTATAGTTAGTAGACTGTCTAAAGTGAACTATCAAAATAAAGTGTAACTAAAAAATTTTTTTATTTTCATAGAAACATCAGTGCATTGAATGCTTTAATGTGCTTGTGTAAATGCAGACAACATCTTTGAACTGTTCTTAAATGTTAAGAACACTTTAAAACCAAGTTATGTTTGCACACAGATGTACCCCAAACTCAGCAAACACAAAGAGACGCAATGACTGAACTGTGGCTTTTCTGTTCCCAGAAGACATGAGCAAACAGTGGGCAGCGGTTGTACTCGTCCTGACTCAGCTTCACTGCTGTGAATGCTGTCCGGATCTGTGCCAGTGCTTCTCCGCAGCAAAGGTCGTCTGCTCAGACGAGTCCATGAAAGCTTTACCTGTCAACATCTCAGCGCAGGTGAGAGAACTGATTGTAGTGGCATCAAACATCTCGTTTCTGGACGGCCGTTCCTTCAGAGAGAACCTCAGACTTGCTAAGCTGGTCGTTCTCAACAGCCTCATGAAAACGATCTCTCGTGATGCCTTCGAGCACCTGCTTGAGCTGCAAGAGCTGGAAATCAGTGGAAATGACTGGTTGAGTTTTGACGTGCAGACCTTCAGCTCGCTGGCCAATCTTACGAGTCTGCTTCTCAACAACAATAAGATCAGTGCTCTGGGTGCTGGCATTTTCGACTCTTTGCACAAACTAGAAATGTTGCAGTTGAGGGGGAACTTTTTGTCATATTTGCCCAGACTTCTCTTCCATCGTCTACACAAACTGCAGGAGCTCGACCTGTCCTTCAACCACATCAGCTCCATCTCGGCAGATGTCTATCAGAACAACTCTCTCCTGAGATCGCTCTCACTGCAGGCCAACTCGATCTTGCAGCTTCCCGCAGGGATCTTCACTCATCTGGATCACCTGGAGGAGCTCAATCTCCGAAGCAATCTCATCAGCAACCTAAGCGCCGAAACGTTCCCGTCCGGTTTGCGGAAGCTGATCCTCAAGAAGAATGCTCTGGCGCAGCTTCCCAGCAATGTTTTTCACAAACTGCATCACATTACGTATCTGGACTTGTCTCAGAATCAGCTCTCCGAAGTCCCTTCGGATCTCTTTCAGAACCTCATCTCGCTGAAAAAACTGGATCTGTCTGAGAACCGGATTACGGCATTGCCTGGCTCTGTCTTCAATGGGCTGTTTAGTATAAAAGCCATCCATCTGCAGAAAAATAAACTGAGTTCACTGGACGTAAACTTGCTGAAGGATCAGCTCGACTTGGAGCAGCTACACTTGTCCATGAACAGCTTGCAGAGCATCCCACATGGCTTCTTTGATGACCTGGACTTCCAGTGTGTGGTCCAGCTTCATGGGAACCCCTGGCGCTGTGACTGCGGGTTACAGTACCTCTTTGACTGGCTGAGGTACAACGAAAGAAAAGTGGAGGATCTGACCAGAGTTTACTGTGAAGCTCCTGCGGTTATTCGAGGACACCGCCTGGTGTCTGTGGACAAGGAGCAGTTCATCTGCGGGAAAAACTCCAGCTCTGAGTTTCAAGGCTCCTCCGTCCCAAACGTTACTGAGATCCCGGTTGATGACGATGATGATGATGATGGTGGTGCGATTCGTTGCTCGCTCCGAGAAGTCAAAGGCACGGCATCCGTTCAGTGCAAAGTCACTAAATGCACCAGCGTGACGTTTGAGGCTCTTTTTGAATTTGCGAATGTAAATAAGCAGGAGAGTTTTATAAGTAAGTGGTCGCCTGCGGGATGCTCCAACCGGACCGTTTAGTGCTTTTATTTAACAGCACATACTGTACAGAGCCCTTAGCGAGTGTCTGCTTTAGTTGTACAAATATTTGGAATAACTTTTTTTTCATAACGTGATAATTCACTCTCTGAAAAAGAAATTGCATCTTTAGGGGAACGTGGTCCAGTCCTGCTCTTGGAGGGCCAATGTCCTGCAGGGTTTAGCTCCAACCTGCCCCAACACACTCGCCTGGACATTTCTAGTAATCCAAAGACCTTGATTAGCGGGTTCAGGTGTGTTTAAATGGGATAGGAGCTCAACTCTGCAGTACACCGGCCCTCCAGGAGCAGGATTTGACACTGCGGCTTTAGGTCTGGACCCGCAAAGGGACACCTTTGTATCTTATTTAACCCTAAAAGTTTATACCCTAGATCAGTGCTCTCAGACCTGTCCTGACGACCCCCCACCACTGAACAATAGGTCACCCCTCCCTCATAGGTCACACACCCAATTCAAGTCTTGAATTCAAGTCTTGTGGTCATTCTCTGCTAATGAGCTCTTGAGCTGATGGTGTATGTTAGATGAGGGAGACATACAAAATATTTAGGGGTTTTTTTTGGGGGGGGGTCACCAGGACAGGTTTGAGAAGTACTGCTTTAGAGCAGTAATATGTGCCCTTAAGATGCTACTAAAAACATTTTAGGCATAAATACGGGGCAAAGGTGTCCCTGTAATGATACTGCCCTAGTGACAAGCTGTTTGTAGCCCTAACGATAAAGAACCCTTGACGAGCTTCTGCTTAGTTTGCTTGGGGTGTATTTTTCTTCACATCATGTCATAAGACACTCTCAGAAATGTTTTTTTTTTACAAAAATAATTGAGGCAGAAAACTTAAAGGGACAACTTTGTACATCATCCACTGCTAAATGGTGCATATCCCATAAATGAACATTTGCTGAAAACGGCCTCGTAGATTTCTCTCCCATGATTCAGACCAGAACACTTTTTCACTGGAGGAATATTATGCGTTATTAAGGATTATGTACTCGTATTTGAGTTAAAAACATCTTAATGCTGGATTTGTTTCAGGTTTTGTCTTCTCCAGATGTTAATAATGGACTGGAGTGCTGTGAATTATTGTGGTGTTTTTAGCAGACTCTCATTCTGACGGCACCCATTCACTGCAGAGCATCCATTGCTGAGACACTGATGCAGAGACACATTTCTACAAACCTGATAAAGAAACAAACTCATCTTCATCTTGGATGGCCTGAGAGTGAGTAAAGGCACAATGTTTTCCCTTTAATAGCTGTGCCCCGACATACTGTCCCAGAATGCTTTGATGTAGAGCTGATTGTGTTCAGCTGCCGTATGTTAATGACTAAGCCATGCGTAGCCCAGACTCATCACAGTGGTCAAGCATGCCAGATGAATCAATTAGAGATAAGAGAGGTGGATAAACTTGTCCTGAGGCGGTCAAAGTACAATCATGAGACACAGCACAGTGTTTCAACAAGCCGATGATTCATAAGAAATATCCAGTAAACGTACATCCCTGACATGTGCTTGCAGTTATTTTCATACTGCTGTTTCGTAAAGCAATAAATAATAATGTGCCACTGAGTTTATATCAGGTCTCTGGAGCAATGAAGCATGTTTTTAAACTTGTCTCAGCCTGCAAACAGCATGCTTTAATATCAAGCCAGCTACATCTGCTCGCTGCAGCAACCGTCAGTAGGTGGCGTATCACACACAGAAGCAGGACAGGTCATTCAAAACCGGGCCTTCATTAGGAGTAATTACACATCTGACAGTGCTGGAACAGAACACTGGAGCTGTAGACGCACATGAAGCAGATCACACACACATCAGTGATGTTCTCCACTCGTGTGCTGCTCAATCTGCTGTCAGTCATTAACCAGCTATCAGACATCACCACACACAAAGCCATGTTATGTAATGCAGCATTCCTGTGCCTTCAGAAGACCAATGAACGCTGTCTTCAAGAGTCTGGCCAGAGGTCATGTGACTAACAGGGTTCGGTTACACAGATGACAATAATTCAATGTTACAGGGATCCAGATCTGATTGTTTTGCTCAGATTCTGCTCTTTAATAACTCAGTTCATGCTTGAAGAAATGAGCCAATAGATGCCATCCTGATAGCATCTGCACTGCAAATAATTGTTGAGTATTTTTGTCTTGTTTTACAGTACAAATAACCAGTTCTTTAAACAAGATACATTTACTCATCAAAATTGGATTTAGGCTTAAAACAAGTAAAACAAATATGCCAGTGGGGTTAGAAAAATATCCTTAATTTAAAGGATAATTTTAATGTGTTTTTACCCCATGGGCATCATTTAAACAACTCAATTTAGATTTTAAAAATGTATAAAATAGGAATAAATCATATTTTAAACTAATTATGCTTCTCAGTAAATGTGTATTGGTAAGATTGTTGAGATAATTATTCTGTAAAACAACAAAAAGACAGAGTAAGAACATTGTTTTGCAGCGTACAGTGCTGTACAGTGACTCTCACGATGATGAGAACTGTGTGCGTTCATACTGAGATCTGAATCTGAGCGCTGTTCGAGACGTTATGGAGATATTCAAGAGATATCTTCTGTAGGGATGAAAATGTGTACCATTTAAATGTCTTGTTTAAAAAAATAAAACGATTATAGTTATATAAAAAAATAAAGAAAACTAAAAAAGTGTATTATTACTTGTTGTTTCCTTTTAGTTCAAATCCACAACATTTTACTGTGTTATACATTTTTGTATTTTTTTAGTACTTTTTGTTTTAAACTTCACTAAACTTAATACGTTTTTTTTATATATATATATTTAATTTTATTGGTATTTTATGTTTGCCTTTTGTTAGTTTGAAGGTCTTATTTTTTAACTATTTTGATGTGTTTCATTTTGTGAACTGAATTTGAGTTGCTGAAGTGACGAGAGTTTGAATGGCATTGTTCCTCACTGAATGTGTTCTGATCTCAGTGTATTGATGGTTCAGTGCATTAGAGTTTATCTTGAACATCTCATTCAGTCGATCAGTTCTGTCAGCGTGTGTGTGAAGGCATCTGCTGGTATTGTTGCTGTCCCTTCCCCCATCCCTCGTGTGTGTGTGTGTGTGTGTGTGTGTGTGTCTGTGTCTGTGTGCTGCATGGGAACAGCCAGAGAATGGAGGTGGAGAGGAGAGCAGGGGGAGGATCCAGAGCTGTGGCCGTCTTTCTTTTCACTAACTCTGGAGTTGAGTTCAGAAAAGCCTGAAATGACTAATGAGAAAGCAATGATCTGCGAGCAGCACTGATCCTGGACTAAAGTCGGAATCCTCAGCCTCTTTCCTGCAGTCTGCGGCAGTTTTACAGCTGAACTATGACGAGGTGAAGAGAGTCTCCCTCTCGTCTCACGCTTACAAGAGCAGCTCACTCTCCCCCAGACAAGGTAAGCTCAGCTCTCTCCATGAATCAGTCTTCACACTGCATTCAGTGCTTCTGTGGGTTCAGATGACAGCTGTGTTTAGTGCTTCAGATCTGTGTTTGTGTGTGTGAGTGTGTGTGTGTGTGATTGCACTGATTGAATCAGACAGCACTGTGTGTGAATGCGTGCTGATTTTCATTCTGTAGGAGCAGTTTTCACTTTTTCTGCCATGAGGCGGCTCACAGCTTCTCTTTCAAAGCTCGATGAGCTTCTCAGTCACATCACATCAAGTATCAGAGGGTTTTTCCCCTAAAATCTCAAGACACCGAATCAGGAAAGTCTTCCAGTGAGAGTTGAGAGTTATATAAAGATGGCAGTGACTTGTGATTGCAGGCTTTGAGATCTCGAGACGCTGTTGACTCTTTTTGGAAACTCAACAGGAGGCAAGGGAAAAGCATCTGAGAACTTTATCAAAAGTCTCTCGTTGAATCTCGAGGAATAATCGAGACGCTGTTGATGTGAGTCGACTGCTGTCCTCAGGGTTGGGTATTTAATGACAAGTGCTGTGTGAAGATTTACTCAAGGAATGTTCGGTGTTCTCCACCCATCACACACACACACCGCCACACACACACACACACATACACACACACACACACACACGCACACACACACACAGACAAACACTCACACACACACACACACACACACACACACACACACACATACACACACACACACACATACACACTCACTCACAAACACACACACACACACCCACAAACAAACTCACACACACTCACTCACACACACACTCTCTCACACACACACACACTCACACACACTCACACTCACACACACACTCAAAACACACCACAAACAAACACATTCACTCACACACACACACACTCACAAACACACACAAACAAACACACACACACACAAGCGCAAGCGCACACACACACACACACACACACACACACAGACAAACACCACACACACACACACACCACACACACACACACCACACACACACCACTCACAAACACACACACACACACACACACAAACAAACTCACACACACTCACTCACACACACACTCTCTCACACACACACACACACACACACACACACACACACACACACACTCACACACACCACACTCACACACACACTTACAAACACACACCAAACAACAAACACACACACTCACACCACACACACACACCACTCACAAACACACACACAAACAAACACACACAAACACACACCGACAGACAAACACTTACACACACACACACACACACACACACACACACACTCACAAACACACACACACAAACAAACACACACACAAACCAACAGACAAACACTTACACACAACCACACACACACACACACACACACACACAAACACACACACACACACACACACACACACACACACACATACTCACTCACACTCACACACACACACACACACACACACACACACACACAGTACACACACACCACACACCCCCTCTTTCATCATCATCAGAGCCACTTTCATTGACGATCTATTGATTATCTTTCTGCTGATCCTCTGTTAGTCTATCAGACCGCTCTTTCTCAGGTGATCAGGCTGATCGATCTTTGTGTTACAGATAAATAAATCACACTCACTCGCCTCACTTACTGTAAATGAGGAACATATGTAATCCATTACAGCGGGAAAGAGAGGGATTGTTTCAGACAAAGGACAGACGGATGAGATGTAGCGGATGTGTGAAGCAGAGATTGAAGGGTTAAAGAGCTCTTGACTGCGTGAAGAGAAGCAGTCATTTAGAGCAGCTCCAGAAACCGACAGGAACCTACGAATGCTTTCCGCTCGTGGTCTGGACCTCAGCGCTGCTATTTATGACAGGATCCTGATGCTGGATATAAAACATGATTACACTTTATTTCCGTAGTCCGCTTTAGACTGACTACGAGCAACTCGACTTGAGTATTAGTAAACTGTAAGGTTAGTAAAATAAGTTGACATGCACTTGCAAAGTCATTTACAGTGACTTTAGCACCCTGCTAAAAAACAAACAATAGAAGCCTGGCCAAAACACAATAGAAAATGTAATGGGTTCAATGGTTATAATGGGAATTGTATTGGTTTTAATGGAAACTATAATGGTGTCTGCTGGTATGTGATGGATTATATTGGTGGGATGTTAAATCCTATTGGACAAATGCCCAAAACACAATACAAAAAGGAATTTTGTAATGGTTTTACTGGAAAAGGCTAATGGTTTATAATGGTATTTTAATGGAAACCATTGGGATTTCTGTGATGGTTTCTATTGGGCTTATTCTATAGTTTTTTTTAGCAGGGTAGAATGTCCATCAAAATAAAAGCCGACAGTTTACTAATACTCTAATGACTGCTTGTTGAAATGAAGTTCACTTATAGTTAGTAGAATGTCTAAAGTGGACCATCAAAATACAGTGTTAGTGAAGACAAACCCTGACGTTCAGTTCTGCATGAGGTCTCCTCGTCTCAGACTCTTCACAGTGTGGCCTGAAGATCATCAATCAAGCGCGTTCTCATCCGTCTTCCAGGAACACAGAGAGAATTGAATTCATATTTAAATACAAAACACACAGGACAATGATCTGGCTCGGTTGTCCATTTCCGTGAGGATCAGAATAATGTTGTTTCTGTAGCTAAAAGAGTCGAGCAAACACGGGTTTGATTCCCGGAGAATGGATGAACTAAACAGTGCTTACCTTCAGTGCAGTGCGCACTATTGTTGCAAGTTTGTGGTAAGTAAAATATAATAATAATACTTTTATTCATCAAGGATGCATTAAAATGTCAAATGTTACAGTAAAGACATATATTACAAAATATTTCAGTTTCAAATAAATGCTGTTCTTTTAAACTAATCATGTGTATTCTGAAAAATAAAATGTATCGCGGTTTACACAAAAATATTGTGCAGCACAACTGTTTTCAACATTGATAATAATCAGAAATGTTTCTTGAGCAGCATATTAGAATGATTTCTGAAGATCATGTGACACTGAAGACTGGAGTAATGATGCTGAAAAATACAGCTTTTATCACAGAAATAAATTGCAGTTTAACACATATTCACATAAAAATCATATATTAAATGGTAATAATATTTTACTGTTTTTACTATATATTTTTGATGTATACAGCCTTGGTGAGTCAAGTCACTATTATTTGTATAGCGCTTTTAACAATGCAAATTGTGTCAAAGCAGCTTTACATCAGCTTTACAGTATTTAGACGGGGAAATAGTGTGTCTAGGAGATGGTCTTCACTGGGGATCTGTCTTTGGGGATTATCTAGTTGTCCTGGTCTCCGCTGATGTTCAGAGCAGTAGAGGTCGTCTCTAGGTGCTGATACACCATTTGATCTGGATACGGACTGGATCTGTTTGACTGCAGTGATCATCTGATCTGGATACGGACTGGATCTGTTGACTGCAGTGATCATCTGATCTGGATACGGACTGCATCTGTTGACTGCAGTGATCATCTGGGCTGGATACGAACCAGATCGGGTGGCTACGGTGACCTCGGAATAAGAAAGAAACAGACTAATATTAGAGTAGATGTCAATCTTCTTACGATGTAACAAGTACATAGTGTTTTTATGGGAAGTGTTCCCGGTTCCGGTTGACCTAATTAATGCAGCCTAACAATCCTTTAACGGATTTGAATATTAGAAGCGTATTAGTGTGTTAAGTGTATGCCAGGTTAAAGAGATGGGTCTTTAATCTAGATTTAAACTGACAGAGTGTGTCCCCCTCTCGAACAGTTGTTAGGTAGATTGTTCCAGAGTTTGGCCGCTAAATAGAAAAAGGATTTGCGACCCGCAGTTTGATTTTGATATTCTAGGTATTATCAAATGGCCAGAGTTTTGAGTAGATGTGCAGGACTATAATGGGATAAGAGCTCAAATGGGATAAGAGCTCACTCAAGTACTGAGGAGCTAAGCCATTCAGGGCCTTATGGGTAATTAGCAAGATCTTAAAATCTATATGATGTTTAATATTACTGACTATACGAGTCAGTGCAGTGTTGACAGAACTGGGCAAATGTGGTCAGACTTCTTGGTTCTAGTAAGAACTCTAGCTGCTGCATTTTGGACCAGCTGAAATTTGTGTTATTAAGCATGCAGAACATCCACCCAATGAAGCATTACAATAATCTAACCTTGAGGTCATGAATGCAGGAATTAACGTTTCTGCATTTGACATTGAGAGCATAGGTCGTAATTTAGATATATTTTAAAGATGTATTTTGTAAAACTGTATTGAATAAATACTTGGGGTTGTGTTGTTTTCTTCTAAAAAAAAGATGTAAAGTAAGCTGATCTAGCAGTTTTTAAGGCTTTCCTGTAGGAGAGAGTATTTTCCCGCCAAGCAATACGAAATACCTCTAATTTTGTTTATCTCCAGTGAGCAGAAGATACTTCTTTTAAAACCATTGAAAATCTTTTGAACGGTTGTGAATAAAGGTGTCTGTCAGACCAGTGTTGTGTGGCCAGGTGTTTGTTCAGGTGTGTGTCCAGGTGGTGTGGTCAGGTGTGTGTTCAGGTGTATGTTCAGGTGTGTTTCCAGGCTTGTGTCCAGGTGTGTGTCCGGTGTGTGTTTAGGTTTGTGTCCAGGTGGTGTTCCAGGTTTGTGTCCAGGCGTGTGTCCAGGTTGTGTTCAGGCGTGTGTTCAGGTGTGTTCAGGTGTGTGTTCAGGTTGTGTCCAGGTGTGGTTCCAGATGTGTGTTTCAGGTGTGTGTTCAGGTGTTGTCCAGGTGTGTTCAGGTTTGTGTCCAGGGCGTGTGTCCAGGCGTTGTTTCAGGTGTGTGAGTGTCTGGAGCAGTTTGTTGTGGTGAAATCTGGCCATCTGCTTCTCGGTGTTGTGTTTCTCATGAATATATGTAGATCTGTGTGATTCGCCGGCTGTTTGTGGTTGGGAACTCATATCACATTGTCCTCTTTTCTTCTCATTTGAAGCTACAGTGTAAACAGTCAGAGGCGGACAGTAGATAAAATATTTTTTACTCTGGCTTTATCAGAGTGTTCTTCTTCTTCGCAAACTTTACTTCACACATTCCAAAGCATAATACAGTGGTTTTTATTGTACGACGTTTCGTATTTAATATAATTTAATTATTAATTATATTAGAAATCTAGTTCTCAAGTAAAAGTAATTGAATATTTACTTAAGTACAAGAAAGTACTACCCCAGGGGAAAAAAGTGCACTTGCATAATGTACTTAAAGTGCTCTATTTTTGCGCACTAATTTGTACTCAATATACTAAAACTGATTCTTTAGTACTTCTTAGATAAACTTAAGATCATCTAAGTGCGCTCAACTGTGCTCTTTTGGGACACGATGAATATGAACTAAAATTCCCTTTTAACATACTATCTCTGTATTTAAAAAAAGTATGTAGTCATCACATTTTACTTTAGTTCATATTCATCGTGTCCCAAAAGAGCACAGTTGAGCACACTTAGATGATCTTAAGTTTATCTAAGATGTATTAAATAATCAGTTTTATATTGAGTACAAAATTAGTGCGAAAAAATAGAGCACTTTAAGTATATTATGGAAGTGCACTTTTTTCACCTGGGACATGTTTAATGTTCTTAAGTATTAAAGGTAAATAAACAACAAAAAAAAAATATTTATGAAATGGAGTGCAGTAAAAAATATGACATAATTCAAGATTATTTGTATAGCGCTTTTCATGATACAATCGTTGCAAAGCAACTTCACAGGAAATTAAGTTTCTAAGATTGATTTATATTGTAGAAACTCGATATAATTAAGTTAAGGCAAAATTTGGTTAATTCAGTATAATCGCTGATGGTTGGCTTCCTCTGAGTTCCTCTGAGGGGTTGGCATCATCTCTTCTCAGGTGTTTGGTCATCTCAGATAATTTAAGGGTTGGATCCAGACTGAAGCTTGTGTAATTATGGGATGTTAATCCCGTGGCAGAAACAGAGAAACAAATAAAGACAATTAGCTTAGATGTTGTTCCATCCAGGAACAACCCTGGATGAAATTATCTGTTCAACCCAAACTAAAGCATAATAATGTGCGTTTGATCAGATATACCTGCAGTACAAGATTGTGAGATGCATTATATGAATGCTTGGCTAAAGAGATGTGTCTTTAATCTAGATTTAAATAGAGAGAGTGTGTCTGAACCCCGAACGTTATCAGGAAGGCTATTCCAGAGTTTAGGAGCCAAATATGAAAAAGTTCTACCTCCTTTAGTGGACTTTGCTATCCTAGGTATTACCAAGAGTCCAGAGGTTTGCGACCTTAGGGAGCGGGTTGGATTGTAGCGTGATAGAAGATTAGTTAGGTACGCAGGAGCTAAATCATTTAGGGCCTTATAGGCAAGTAATAATATTTTGTAACTGATACGGAACCTAATAGGTAGTCAGTGCAGAGACTGTAGAATTGGAGTAATATTATCATATTTTCTTGACCTGGTAAAGACTCTTGCCGCAGCATTTTGTACTATCTGTAGCTTGTTTATTGAAGATGCAGGACAACCACCTAGCAGTGCATTAGGCAAGGCAAGTTTATTTGTATAGCACATTTCATACACATTGGTAATTCAAAGTGCTTTACATAAAAGAATGTGAAATAATCATTCACAGCAATAAAAACAAGAAGTTAAAAATAATAAAACAAGGAGTTTTAAAATGATATAGAAATTGATTTAAAATGAGATTTAAAACAGTTAAATAGAAAATGATTATACATAAAATACAATGCAGTCAGTTCGGACGTAGCACGCTCATTCAACAAATGCACAGCTAAATAGATGAGTTTTGAGACTGGATTTAAATGTGCTAATGTTTTAGCACATCTGATCTCTTCTGGAAGCTGGTTCCAGCTGCGGGCGGCATAATAGCTAAAAGCGGACTCCCCTTGTTTTGTGTGAACCCTTGGTATTTCTAACTGACTCGATCCTAATGATCTGAGTGGTCTGTTAGGTTTATATTCAGTGAGCATATCTGACATATATTTAGGTCCTAGACCATTGAGCGACTTATAAACGAGTAAAAGTACTTTAAAATCGATCCTAAATGTAACTGGAAGCCAGTGTAAGGACCTGAGGACTGGTGTGATATGCTCAGATTTTCTGGTTCTAGTCAGAATCCTGGCAGCAGCGTTCTGGATGAGCTGCAGCTGTCTAATGGTCTTCTTTGGAAGGCCGGTGAGGAGACCATTACAATAATCCACCCTGCTGGTGATAAAGGCATGAACAAGTTTCTCCAAGTCATGACTGGAAACAAAACATCTAATTCTTGCAATGTTTTTGAGATGATAGTATGCTGATTTAGTTACTGCTTTGACATGACTACTAAAACTAAGGTCTGTCTCCAGAATCACCCCAAGATTTCTGACTTGATTTTTAGTTGTTTGACCCCTAGAGTCAAGGTATGCATTCACCTTGAGAACTTCATCTTTGTTTCCAAATGCAATGACTTCAGTTTTCTGTTTAAGAAAGTTTTGGCACATCCAACTGTTAATTTCATCAATGCATTGGCAGAGGGAGTCAATGGGGCTATAATCATTTGGAGATAAGGCTAGGTAGATCTGGGTATCATCAGCATAGCTGTGATAGGCAATTTGGTTCTTCCTCATTATCTGACTTAGTGGGAGCATATACAGGCTAAACAAGAGCGGTGCAAGAATTGAGCCTTGTGGGACTCCACATGTCATGGACGTCCACTTAGACTTATGCTCTCCTATACTCACATAATAACCTCTCCCTTCTAAGTATGACCTGAACCATTTGAGTGCCATCCCAGAAAGCCCGACCCAGTTTTCCAGTCTCTCTAGAAGTATGTTATGGTCGACAGTGTCAAACGCAGCACTAAGATCTAGTAGTACCAGCACTGATATTTTGCCAGAATCAGAATTAAAGCGAATATCATTTATTATCTTAATGAGTGCTGTCTCTGTGCTGTGATGCACGCGGAAACCAGATTGAAAATTATCCAGGTATCCATTTGAGTTTAAGTAGTTGTTCAGCTGATTAAAAACTACCTTTTCAATAATCTTACCTATGAAAGGAAGATTTGATATTGGTCTATAGTTGCTCAACACGGTGTTATCAAGATTGCGCTTTTTCAGAAGGGGCTTAACAACTGCAGTTTTCAGGGAGTTTGGAAAAGTCCCAGAAAGAAGTGAGGTGTTCACCACTTCTAAGAGATCTGCTTCTAAACAGTTAAGCACACTTTTGAAAAAAGATGTGGGAAGTGTGTCAAGATAGCAGGTTGACGATTTAAGATGCTGTACTATTTCTTCCAAAATTTTGCTATCAATTTTTTAAAAACAGACATAGTCACTTCTTTTTGAGATTGCTGTCGAATCTGTGTGACCTCTGTATTACAGGAAGATGTGCCAATCTCCTTCCTGATATTACTGATCTTCTCTGAAAAGAAGGAAGCAAACTCATTGCATTTACTGTCAGAGAGCATTTCACTGGGAATCTGACTTTGTCAGTCTCTCAACAGTAGCAAAAAGAGTGCGAGTGTTGTTTAAGTTACTGTTTATAAGGTTTGAGAAGAAGGTCTGTCTAGCTGTGGCTAGTTCCAAATTGAAAGCATGAAGGCTGTCTTTATAGATGCTATAGTGTATTTCAAGTTTCGTCTTCCGCCACATCCGCTCAGCTTTTCTGCATTGTCTTTTCATATTCTGAACTGCTGTTGATTTTCTCCAAAATGATTTTTGTCTGCCATTCTTCTTGCTGACCTTTATCGGTGCAATATCATCAATAACATTCTTAACTTTTGAGTCAAATGAATCCAGGAGAAGATCAACAGAGTCTGCAGAAATGCTTGGTGTTAAAGATATTGCCTTCATAAATAGCACACTAGTGTTCTCATTAATGCATCTCTTTCTGACAGAGACAGATCTAGATTCAGTGGTGACAGAGATCAATATATCAAAGAAAATACAGAAGTGATCAGACAGAGCTACATCCTTAATGACAATGGATGAAATGTTTAGACCTCTACTGATGAGTAAATCTAAAGTGTGTCCACGATTGTGTGTCGGTCCGTGCACATGCTGAATCAGGTCAAAAGTGTTAAAACAGTTATAATTTCTTTTGTAGTTTTGATTTCAGCATTATCTATGTGAATATTAAAATCCCCTGCAATAGCAAAACAGTCAAACTCTGAGGAAATCATTGATAACAGTTCTGTGAACTCTTCAACAAAGGCTGGAGAGTATTTTGGGGGCCTGTAGATTATGATAAACAGAATGCGTGGACCTTTCAGCACAATACCTAGATATTCAAAAGACAAGTACTGACCAAATGACACTTGCTTGCATTGATAAACATCTTTAAACAGAGCAGCTACACCTCCACCTCTCCTAACAGTCCTGCAGACACTTATAAAATTAAAGTTAGGAGGGGCTGTTTCAGTGAGGACTGTTGCACTGCAGTTGTCTTCTAGCCATGTTTCAATTAGAAACATAAAATCCAGGTTGTTTGTGGTTATTAAATCATTGATCACAAATGATTATTTTTTAGTGAGCGAGTGTTTAAAAATGCTAACTTGATGGAATTACATTTTGTCTCTACAGCAATCTTAGACTGATGCATAACAGGCCGCAGATTAGATGGGTCAGCCGTACGCCTTTTGAAGGCCTTAGACCTTCTATCACGTGATAAAACAGAAATAGAGAAGGCTACAGGCACACTGGGTTCCCGCTTGTTTTGTAAACGTTTGTGAATGTTGCTGCTAATAGCGGCGGACCCGAACATATCACTGAGAGCTGTTATCAGTTGTTTTTGGTTCACCTACAGCAGATGGAGGAGGGTTTGGGCCCTGCGTTGTGGCAGCGGTCGGAGAGCTCTCACAGGAGGAGGCGGGAGAGCTGAGCCTGCAGTCTTTGGTGGTTGGGGGGCCCGCCGTTTTTTAGTTGATATCTGCGGGCTTGCAGAGAGTTTGGTCCCAGCATACACCAATTCCTCCATTTTCTGTGAAAAGCTTAGAAGTGGAGATGCTGGAGAGAGGGATAGTGTGTCTGGTGAGCGGGGCATATTCTGTCCAGGTGCTGGAGAGAGGGATAGTGTGTCTGGTGAGCGGGGCTCTAGCTCTGATGTTTCCGGTGACTGTAATGTGTTGTCCTGGCATCCCAGGCTGTTTTCCAGAAAGTTGTCCTTGGGTGCTGAGTCTTGGAGCTGTTGTGATACGTCACAGTCTGCATGTGATGAGCTCTGTGGGCAGGGCTCAGCCGGGATGTCCATGAGCAGTGGTTGTTTTGGCTGTGTGGCGTTATCAGTATCCTTGTGGGATTCTTCAACCACATAATGACTCGGAAGCTGATATGAAGTCCTGTGGTCACTCATATTCTGTCCAGGTGACTGTGTGAGTGGATTGACACACACCACTGAAGGATGACGGAGGGAGAAATAGAAATTGTCCTTTAGCACTCTTGCACCAAGTTTGTTTGGGTGGAGGCCATCCAGTTTAAACAGTTGTCTGTGTCCCCAGAAAATATTGAAGTTGTCGATGAAGTTGACTCCTTTTGTACTGCAGGTTCTTTGTAGCCATGTATTCAGCCCAAGCAACCGTGAAAACATGTTAGTTCCCCTTGCTGGGAGTGGTCCACTGATGAACGACTGAACTTCAAGTCTTTGAAGTGTTTCAAAGAGTTCACTGAAATCTTGCTTTAGCATTTCTGATGCCTTTTCCGAATATCATTCTTCCCCACATGGATGATGACTCGATTTGCAGTCTTGTGCTTCATCACAATGCTCCGAAGTTCCTTGTTCACATCAGAAACGGTTGCTTGAGGAAAGCAGCAGGTAGTAGCAGTCCTGCTACTGACGTTTCTAATAATAGAGTCGCCCACTATCAGAGTCCTGGGCTCGGCTGCGCTTTGAGCTGAATGCCGCTGTCTGCTCGACCTTGAGCGCCTGTTAGTAGCAATGTTAGCTGCTGGCTGATTCGATCCGAGTTTTGTGATATTTTGGGATTCCTCATCCACATTCATCAATGCTTCAAATCTGTTCTCAAGATGTATAGGGGGTTGTAGAATACCAGTGCTTACAAGTCTTGTCATAGCCGTATCTGGGGTAGAGGATGCTACAGCAGCAATACGAGATACTCGTGACAATCTGGTGTCTCAAGCCTTTGGGTCTCGCTCCCTGTTTGTGCCATCGATTAGTCCCGATCAGTTTCGGCTTGTTCCTCTACACTTGGTATAAACTGTTGAGATTCACTAGATTCACAGGACTCACCGGCTGTATGCTGAGGGGGTCCGTGGTGACCGTCTGCTGTATGTTCCGTCTGTTTTGGAAGTCCAGCAAATAACTTTGTTTCAAGAACCACAATCCTTTGTAGAAGTTTGTGGCAGTTCGTGCAGCAAGTAGGCATTTTCTCTCATCTGTTTGAATGTAGACAGCTGTATTTATCAGTCTCCGGAATGTAAACTGCTGGCAGTGGGAGGCAAAGAGTCCTTTTTTCCAAAAAATGTGTTGTTTGAGCACTGTGCTGATCAGCTGAGTAAAAATCTTAGAAAGATCTGAGAAAAGAACAAAAATAGGGAGCAAAGCGCAGAGCAATAGCAAGAGCGTCCGAACGGTAGCAAAGCCGGAAATAGTCCAGTCCAGTCATTACAATAGTCCAGTCTCAAAGTCATGAATGTATGAACTAACTTTTCTGCATCAGAAACACTTAACATGTTCCGTAGCTTGGCAATGTTTCTAAGATGGAAGAAGGCTGTTTTGTAACATGGGAAATATGATTTTCAAAAGATAGGTTGCTGTCTAATATAACACCCAGATTTTTGACTGCAGAGGAAGTAACAGTACATCCGTCTAACGCTTTGGAATGTAGAGAAACAAAAGCTTTCCATAGAAAAACACAAAGTAATGCTACTTTTTAAATTTATTTGACTAAAGTAAAAAACTTCACTACTGTCCACCTCTGGTAACAGTAATCTCACTAAAGAAGATGGTTTGATGGAGTTTGGACACGTGTTGGCTGAAGTTCAGTGGTGCTCTGAACATGTCATGTGGGTTTGTTGTCTGATGTCGCTGAAGGCTACAGAAATCTGATCCAGCGGAGCATGTTTTTACAGGCCCGGATCTCAGCACACACGCTCTCTTGCTTCTCATGCCTGCAGGAGCTGTATCTCTTCCTCAGGACGACACACCTTGATCCCAGGCATGTGCGGCCCACAGCGGGCCTGCAGAGACATGTCTGGAGTAACCATACAGCTACTCCTCTGTGGAGATCAATCACACAACACATTTAGAGCCAGCTTTACTAACAGCTTGCACCAGCGCAAATCGTCTTTTGGTGTTAAAAGAGTACTGTCAGGATTACTAACGACGTGTACTGAAGAATAAGTGATGAAAAGGTGTGGACACAGTATTTTTTGCGACTGATCTTATTGACTATGCATTTGTAGGAATTACTCTTTCAGACGCAGATGCATATTAGAGTGAATCACGCAATGTGATTTACTAACGTTTGCGCTCATCAAATTACTGGTATTTGCGCAATTATTTAACACCCAAAAACTATTTTGCACTTGAAATGTCTGCAATTATTGTTGCTGGAGGAGTCACACAGAGGGAAGGGTAGAAGGAGAAGATTTTTTCCACAATTTATTTGTAATGCCAGAAGAATTATCTGAACATATAATTTGCCAAGCCATGTTATTTTTAATTTGCTTCCGGAAATAAAAGACGACTTCAAACCCTCATCTAGGAGTCACACAATACCAGCTCTTTTTAACATACTGTGGCTTCTTTATTATGTATTTGTGACTACACTAATCTGTGCTGCGCTTGGTATATTGTGTTGGTTGATGTATACATTTACATTTATGCATTTAGCAGACGCTTTTATCCAAAGCGACTTTCAATTGCATTCAGGTTTTACATTTTCATTAGTATGTGTGTTCCCTGGGAATCGAACCCACAACCTTTTGCGCTGCTAACGCAATGCTCTACCACTGAGCCACAGGAACACTTACAAGTTCATTACAAGTAACACGAGTTACGTAATAATATTACTTTTTTCAAGTAACTAGTAAAGTAACGCATTACTTTTTTAATTTATAAGAAAATATCTGAGTTTCTTTTTCAAAAAAGTAACGCCAGTTACTTTGTTTTCCCATTTATTGACTGACAGACTAAATGTGAATCGGCATTAATTCATTCCACTCACAAAAAAACTTTTCAGTATTCATCAAAATGATCACTCTATATCAAATTATACTCACTTATTCAGTATTCATCAAAATTAATTAAAACAGTGAAATACAAACTCAGAATATGAAGCAAACCTGCAATAATGAAATATGTTAAACAACACAAATATATCTAATCTCATTTTATTAACCGATGTGTTTGCTGCTGGCCTTTGATGATCCAATTCAACCATACTAATAAGCAAACATGACTTTAGATAAACTAACAATTGTGCTTCGTTGTTGTTTTATTGCTGAAGAGTGTTGAACTTCTCCTGTGTTCTTCTGTACAGACGTGATTACTCGTCCTTCAGTCTGAGGTTTATTCATTACACTTTTGGGTGTGAAAGGGCTTTTACATTTGCTATAAATATAACTTCTTGTATTAAAAGCAAACAATCAAACCCTGCTCATATTTAAAAAGTAGCACGAAAGTAACGCAAAAGTAACGTAACGCATTACTTTCCATAAAAAGTGACTAAGTAACATAATTGGTTACTTTTTTAGGGAGTAACGCAATATTGTAATGCATTACTTTTAAAAGTAACTTTCCCCGACACTGATTACAGCCTCCATGAGCACATGCAGCTCCTGATGACTCAATCAGGTCCTCCTCAGTCTGTATTGTGTTCCTTCTGTTCTCCTGCTTCACACATGAAGCTGCCAAACAGATGGATGGATTTCCGTAACTCCTGCTCTTTTCTCAGAATAGGTTGCAGATCAGCGCTGAAACTCATCGTGATGTTTTGTTTTAGTGTGACTTCTTCTCACTGCTCCTCGTTAAACCTTCATCAGTTTGCTTTAAAAAAATGTTGTCCAAGTTTTTGAAGCTCACTGACAGCGTGTTATTGTTTTTCGAGACTTCGTAATATCAGTGTCGATGGTACATTCAAGCATTTGACCACACATGTAATCAAAGTGAGCACAGATAATGAGTTTGATAGTATAGAAATATTATGAATATTCATATATATATATATCATATTTCAGTGAATGCAAAGTTAGTAGTAATCACACAGCATACAGTCACTTTTGCTGTCAGTGGACTCGTCTTATGTTGTTTTGAATGATCTGACCTACAGTATATTGATAATGACTTATTGGAATTATAATATATACAAATATAGGTCTTTGTCATGAGTCCAGGCCGACGTCTCCTCCCTCTCACCACTAGAGGTCGCCATCTCTCTTCCTCCTGGACTCAT
>QVTF01007652.1:0-25461 GCA_003573665.1 Oxygymnocypris stewartii
CCCACGCCAAAAGAACGTCAGTTTTAGGCGAGACAGTTTGTCTCTGAATTAAGCTCTAATGAGATCACTTCTTGTGTTCACAGCCAGTGTCTCTAAAAGGGAGGGTGTGCCTTCAAATTTGTCTTGGAGGAAAGTGACACCACCTGGCAGTTCTAGAGGTGCTGCATGGTGCTGCATAGATAATGTTTTGTGGTCCTTAATAATGCCTAACTTGCATGTAACGTATTATCATAATATCCAGTGACATGACTGAATCCATACCATTACAAGCGCAAAGCTGACAAGCCCACAGCGAGGGCACTGTGACATCCCGGAAATCCTTGGGAACATCCCAGGAAAATGTATTCTGTTGTCATAGTGTGACAGCAAACAGACCTTATGTTTTTTTATACTCTTGATTTGTTTAATTAAGTTTAAATATATATTAATTAGGAAGATTGCATTTACATAATGGTAGTTAAAAAGAATCTGATCTGATCAGCTTTAGTTTATTACCTCAACTGACCCAACCTATTCTTCCAGTCCTGTTCCAACCACCACTATTGTTCGTTTCCAAACTGTGCGAGAACGATTCAGCTAATATGTGTGAGCAGACAAAACAAGTTCCTATTTCCCATGGTCTGAGTGGTATAATAACAGTGCTCAACAATCTCAAAATTATTGAGATGACCACTCAAATCAAAGAAGGCGGGGTTTACATTTCACAGAACCCTAACATAATTTTCAGTGATACACTTCAGTTTTAACAGTGAAAGAGTGTGAAGTAAATTGCAAGCAGCTAATCATTTAATATCTGACAACCAATTTAAAATTGTTAAACAATCAACAGTAGTGATAGTGATGCATGCTGCTTGAATTTAGTCAAATTTCACCATTTAGAATTTGCATTTGAAAATATACTTTATTATTTATTTACGTGAATCTTTGAAGTAATAACTGAATGTGACAAGACAAGAAACATTAACAAGTGTTATTTTCAACATATTAAGCACAAAATTAAGAGCAAATGGGTGCATATTTTAAATATCAAGTTAGACCGTATATTGAATTTAACACTGAGGAAAACAAGGCTGTGAGGGATAGACTTGCAGTTTTTTTCAATGGCACACACAAAGGTCCTAGACCATATCATTTACACAACTTTCAAAACTGCTTTAGAGATTTTGTGTTCTGTTTTCATTTCAGTACATTTCATTAGCTGAACAATTGTATTTTTAAACAACAGTAAAACAGCTTCATTTTCATTTATGTCAAAAATTAAATAGGCATATGGCGCTACCCTGACTAACACTAAAACTGCTTATACTTTAGGGTTCACCCAAACTGGTTGATCATTCTGCCACCCTTATATCATTTCAAAATATGTGCGTTTTTGTCTTCTATGGAACATAAAATAAGATATTTTAAGAAAAGTCTGTTTGCTTTCTATACAGTGAATATGGTCACCAAAACTGCTATAGGTTTCCAACATCCTTCAAAATAATCTTCTTTTTTGTTCCAGAAGAAACGCATGCCGGTGATTGAGGGTAAGTGACAGAACTGTCCCTTTATTAGAGATGAAACATTTAGATAGTTTTAAATATAACAGAATCTAAAGTAATACATGTAATAGGCAATATATACCCAGTGGTATTTTTATAATAAATCGGATTGCAAATTCTCTTCTCTGCGTTACAGCTTGCCCACTGAGGCTTGCGAATAATGATTGTTTCAGCCAGGCATTCAATGCTTAGACCTTATTCTGGCTTGAAGGCAGCAAATATGAATCTTTCAGCTCCTGGTTAATGAATATCGGTCTTTGGAAACGGTGATGAAATTAT
The DNA here is from genome assembly GCA_003573665.1 of Oxygymnocypris stewartii. NCBI lineage: Eukaryota > Metazoa > Chordata > Actinopteri > Cypriniformes > Cyprinidae > Oxygymnocypris > Oxygymnocypris stewartii. Next base: position 1,821 of record QVTF01007652.1, read on the forward strand.
CGATAAAACAACACCGCGTATACGATGCGATCAGTTTTGGTTCCTGAGGCACAGAGCCGCGGACACCGGAGCGCAGAACATGAGCGCATATATTTTTGGGAGGAGAATTGCCGTGAGGGGCGCGCAGGAGGAGCCCTGATTCAAATCAGCACACTATGAGCTCACCTCACCAACCTAACGCTCGCTCATTCGCCCGTCGCGTCTCCGAGCCGCTCGCTGTGCCGCATCTCTCCATAGAACCATCAGCACTCTGTTCCAGCACCGCCGCCTGACTGACAAACATAACGACGCGAATACGACACAGGAATTCAAAATTCGCGCCGCTGAGGAAAAAGCGCTCTTGCCCGGCAAAACTCTTGTTACGGAACAATGACTGAGTGACAGAGAGAGAGAGGACACTGTGCTCGCCTCGCAGTATGGATAAAAGGAAAGGTAAGAGATTATCATGTGACAGAATAGCCTACTCTAATTGTGTCAATATTAGATCAATTTACGTCTCATAACTGACACAGGGAGTTTGACTTTCAGCGGCGTTTTCTTCTTTTCCTGAGGAGAGACATTTAAGTTCAGTGATAAATGCAGACGCGTCTGCGATAATGATGCGCGCGCGAGCCTTCAAATGATATATTCGGACACTAGGCTATGCAGTATGGCATCATTTTTGGTTTCGTAATAACTATGCATAGCTAACTTATGTAGACATGAACATAGGAAGAACAGTTTTAATTGGGTTTATTCACGCAAGCGTCTAGGGCTCATAACGGAACTGTTAATCTACACGTCAGCGCAAACATCTCCGTGAATTATTTAGTAGTTATTTTGTGAGCGCGAATATGTACAGGACTGAATTAGTTAAATATTACTTATTATAATCAAATTAGTGTTCGCCTTGAGTGCTTAGGCACTAGTGTCGCGAGAATAATCCACAGTAAATTGTCAGTGTATTTCTATTCAGGCTGACATTGTTCATCTGGTAAATGTAATTATTGGTGTCTGATGAGTCTGAGCTGTATGATATGGCTAATTTTTTATTCGTCCAGTTTTGATTATGTCAGGAGACACACCCATATGTAAAGTTTGACTTGTGGCATGATTGCAATCAAAGTTTGCATCTGTGATACTGTAATTATCAGGATATCTCAGGCAGCTTAATAAGTGACATTTTTGGAGCTTGTATTTTCTTACTGCATAATTTTTGTTTGTCTAGATGAAACTCACCATTATAGCATGACCAACTTAAATATGTGTGCCTTAGACACCGTGCTGCCATATTTCATGATTTATGGAAAGTCATAGAGCCATTACATCTGCGGCCCCTCATTTTCCTTCCTCTCTTCCCTGGCCTATATTTCAACGTCCAGCCATAGAAACAAGGGAACACTCCCTCTCCCGTCACTGTTGTCTGGCAGCCTCAGTCTTCCAGGGAGGGACAAACTCATCTCTCTCATCCGCCGCTCATCCCCGACTCCCTCACTCCTGCCCATGCTTTGTGTATCATCACTGGTGATGTCGAAGAGGAAGTGCGTGAGAAATGGTACCCATTTTCCACACACACTCCTCCAGCCTAATGGCCTGTGTCTCAAAGGCCCACTCCATCATTACTAATGGACAGGAGTTTAGTCTGGGCTAAGTTTAGTCCATCTGCCGTGGTTTCTCCTTTCATGCTTTGTTGTATAAGTTTTAGTTTTGGTTTTCATTGAGAAACGTGAATGAAAGTATAGTATGATTGGAAAGCCAACGCATCTGAACTTACTGTTTTGACATAGTATCGCTACAACCGGAGGCAGTCCAGAAATGCTTTTTGAATAAGTAGGTCATAAGGAATTAGTGTTTGCTGTTAAATCCCCAGTCTTTTCTTCATGTTAATTACAGCTATATGCTTTTCTGCTTTCAGTCTCTGTTGAATTTATGTAGCTTTATATGCAGAATAAAGACGGATGGTTTTGTAGCACTTATCATTGTCATGCTAATGTACAGCATTCCAACAATCATTTTAATTAAGCGTTTTATAGAGCAAGATTTTTTTCATCTGGAAAGTAAAACATGACTCATTACAATATTAATATTTATAAAGCCATTTTCATTTAGACTTCAATGCACGCTGTTTTCAGAGCAGTTTTCCTTGTTCACACTTCAGTGTTTCCCAAGCAGCAGTAGAATGTGTTTTGCTGTTTTTAAAGACTTAATTCTGTTGAGCACTTTTGAATTGTGTTTCTTATCCATCTACTGACCCATCGCTAAGCCCATATTTAAAAATTTTTGCCATCCGCCATTTTCTCAAACAGGCTTCTCCTCTTTTCTCATGTAAGTCTATGGAGCATCTGTGCATTTGGCTTGTTTTAATGCAGTTTTATGGATGTTGTCCAAAAATATGGTAAAATGTTGCTGCCAGGTCACATATAACAGGGTACCCATATAACGGTACCCAGAGAGGATGTATGTTTTTTCTTCTTTAAATAAATCTTCAGAGGTTCATGCTGTGGATTAGTGGATTAAATATGTATGGCATTAGAAAAAGTGAAACACCTACACACTGTTATATATATGCCATATGTACATGTACACACACACGCGCACACACACACACACACACACACACATATTTATACACATATATATATGAAGCTTGACAGAAAAATACTATTTCAGTCTTTCTACTTTGAAATTTCACATTTAGTTCATTTTTGTACTTTCCAGTTCTTTGTAGTTATTTGTGAAATTTACTAGCAATGTCTGAATTAAAGTTTTTTATTTTTTAAATTCTAAGGTAAATTGATGTTACTAATTGAATGGCACTTCATAGTGTTGATTGTAACTGAAGAGTCACAGTAGTGACAGTGCAATAGAAATGTTAGGAACAGAGATCTTTTTATTTTTAATTGCTTTTAGTTTAAGCTTTTTTCTTTTCATTTTACTGTTAGAAGTGTTTACCTTGATTCTCATCTGCATATTTCTGTGCAATTTAACAAATTATTTCAAAGAAACATGACAGATAAAAATACTTTGAAGTGCTCTATTCATTCAAGCCAAGGTAAGAATAAAAGCTAATCCATTTTATGAACGCATTTGCTGAAAATCACACTCTCATGTTCATTCAGATCAGTCATAGGATGTTGTATGAAAATTGTCTGAGTTAGCAGCAGTAACTAATGTGGGCAGATTAATAGCTAAATGTGCTTCAGAAAAGGATGCTTTTAGAATTGAAACCAATTTTGCTTTGTTATTTTCAGTTTGTTTATCTTTTTTCTTTTTAAGTGCATGTGCATGTGTGTGTTGTAATAGCTCCCTTGCTGTACAGGAGTTGCATCACTCCCCAGCATTGATACTCTATAGGGGGAGCTGTGCTGAACAACAGCCGCTTCTCTTCTCCTCGGGGTCTGATGATGCAAAGCATTGCCGAGTTTGCTTCAGTACAGCGTTCCTCATCCCTATCGGACTCAAGGGTTTGTCCGCCCCATGCGTCATCCGTCACAGACCCACTTTGTCCAGCCTGATACAAGGCTAACCACCCTGCCCACTAGCCCTCTCCTCACTAATGACCCAAGACAGCTATTCCCTTGGGCCCTTCTCATCGCCTCTGGACACTGACACACACTGCTGTCACATGTGTCAGCTCTGAATGACATCTGCCTTCCAGCACACAAACAACCCTGATCTCCATTAGATTAGGCACAGCTTATTTCAATTATTCATCATGTAGACAGCACTTGTTTCTCCAGTTATAGCAGCAGAAGTTCAGGAATTAAATCCGATGAGTGAGTCTTTGTCACTGATTCTTGTGTGTGATATTTACACAGTATGTTCCAAATGACAATATTCTGTGTTTTTAGAGACAAATATTAATGAAGATGTTGCTGATAATCTCATCCTGCGAAGCCGGCGATTCATAAACTCATTACCGCTGAGAACTGCTGTGCAAAACTCTGGGCAATATGGCGTGTCTGTGACCAAATCTAGTGCAATAACTTCAAAGGCTTCAGTTAAATGTTGTAATCCCTATTTATGGATGAGAAGTGCCACACCATCTGCGATTCTCAGAAAATAAACTGCTCAAGAGGAAAAAACAACATGTCTTTGTTAACATTTGAGACAATATGAGAGTGTTGACTAATAAATCGCGTTTTGTTATGCCAGTGATTTAGACAGACAGACAGAAAGTAGGAAAAATGGCGCGAGCTGATTGGAACACGCCAAGTGTTGTCATGCGGAGAGGTGCGTTCTCATTGGGTGAAACTCATCCCTCTTTGATCCCTGGCAAGGCTGCGGAGTTCTTAAGATTTGAGATATCGGTGGGAGGATGTTGTATGGAGGAGAGGGGTGGAAGCTTTAGAGAAAGAAGGAAAAAATGTAGGAGAGTGTGAAAAAAGTAGGGCACTTTTCACGACACCAGTTAAGAATATCATCGGTTCATTGTAGCAGACGTCAAAGGCAGCTGCAGTGAGTAATTCATGCCCTCTAGAAGAGCCAAAATCTGATGACAGAAGAGAAGTCCTAAGTGCTGCTTTGTGTTATATGAGAGCAAACTCAGCAGTTCACAAGCAGACTCTCTTTTATGATAAACCCATCCAGATTGAATGATAAGTACTGACATTACCATGTTTCTTAATACTGTAGCTTGCAGAATATAATCAGAGAAACATACTTGAAAGCTTTGCTTGGACCACGAGAAAGACGCCTACTTCTACCTTGTAATATCTCAGTTATAGAATATCTAGTGATGGGCATTTCGAAGCATTTTAGTATCTGAAATATATGGATGCACAATATACCAATACACCTCTTTTAGTTATCGTTTGGTCATTTTTCACATTTAGAGATTTTTTTAATTCATCATAATCATCTGATATTGTTAATATTTACAGCGGGGGTCTACAAGTAAGTTTGGCATCGGGCCAAAAAAAAAGGTTTGCCACTAGATGGCAGGCCAGAACATAGTCAAAGAATAATAGTGACTTGTTGGAACGCTGGTGTGCAAACTTTTCTTTCCTACCACGTCCACATGACAATCTAATAACATGGTTGTCACTGTCAGCATTATAATAGTTGCTTTTTGCAGTGCAAATTTTGTTTATGAAAATCAATAATAAAATAAAAGATTTCGTCAGTTATTTTACCTACGGATCGATGCATTTCTTTCAGATTTCTGCTGATATGAAATTGGATACAGATGAAGTAGCACTGTAAGATTAATTTTGTTTAAATGCATTATTGAGAGAGCGACTGCATGTGAACAAGTGTTGTAGTACTTGTTTAAATCATGCTTTCAGCTGAAAATATTCAGTATTTAGACTAGAAGCAACTAACAAATTCCTTGAGAACTATAACTTACTGCTCATGTCCATTGCCGTCATCGTATAGCCTTCCCATTTTTCTGATTTGAGTGATCCTTCTCTATCAAGCTAGCATGAATTGTACTTGTGATGGTGGTGGAGCGCTCTTGGAGCGAGTGAAAACCTAGATGCTCCGACTTTTAAAAAATCCACTCCTCGCTCCAGTCAAAATCACACCACTCCACTCCGCTCATACTCTGATTGTGAGTAACTTTTGCTGTCATGACAGATTTATTTCAGAACCATCCGCTTTCAAAATAATCTGGCTGCGGGTCGCCTGTTGCCGATCCACTGCTTTACAGTCATCTAATGCTCACTTAAAGTTACCTAAAAAAGGCTGCTAATTTAATTACTTATTACAAATGCAATCTTTAGCAATTTAGACTCTATAACACAGATTTTTAAAATTGTTCATAACATTCCAGATATACAGCTATTACATAGCCATCTCCTCCAGTCATTTTAGAACGGATTTCAAAGACTATAAATTACTATAGAGAGTGACATCTACTGACAAATACAGACTATACCAGCCAGACAGTGAAGGATGATTCACTGAATAATTATGTTTTATAGGATTGACTTAGACTATAAATTAGCCAGTATCCTTACAATGTAAACATTCGTCTCACTAACATGTACAATAATTTATTCATCAACGTATTATGCATACAACGCAATTTGATAATGTTTGTCATATGTGCATTTATAATAAAATATATACTTTGCCAGAGGAGGATGGGCTGTTTCTTAAACGTGTATTTCTTTCCACAATCTCCTTTGGCTTTCTCAATGTGAGCAATAGGGAATGGTTTTCTGTAAAGCTGCTTTGAAGCACTATGTATTGTGCTATACAAATGAACTTGATTTGACTCATGTTTATGAGTGAGAGACAAAAACTGCATGCTAGATACAAAGCCCCAGTTCTCAGCCAGTTTGATATGCTTGAAATCTCAGTGACCTGCCTTCAGGTGAGCACCTCAGATAAACCGGTGAGCCACGATGAAACAGCCAATAAAAATGCGAGAGGAAAGAGTAAAAGAGGAAGATGAAGTTTATGGCAAGAGGGAGCTAAACCAAAATCAAAGTGTGTTTTTCCTAAATGCTATCTCATCCATATTTTTAATGATCTTATTTGACGATTCGTGCAAAAACAACAAGCTTTGCTGTTTGTTGAATCCTGAATCTTGAAACGTACCATTGTTTTCACTAATATATTAATCAGCACAACAGTACTAATAATTATAAATGTTTCTTCAGCATGAAGTCAGCACATTAGATTGATTTCTGAAGGAGCATGTGAAAGTGAAGAGTGGAGTAAAATTCAGCTTTGCCATTACAGGAATACATTACATTTTAAAATACAACCACATAGAAAAAGGTTAGGTAACACTTTGTTTCGATAGTCCGCTTTCACACGTCAACTAGCAGTCATTAGAGTAATATAGACTGTCTGCCTAATATATTCTAACAATTTATTTTGATGGGTCCACAACATACAACATACTGACTATGAGAAACTTTGCAAGTATATATATATGTCAACTTATTCTACTAACCCTAAACCTAACCTACTGAGATTTAGTAGACATGTAGTTGCAAATTATTGAGAATTATAGTTGACATATAGTTGACACATAGTTACAAAGTTACTTATAGTTAGTAGAATGTCTAAAGAAGACTATCAAAATAAAGTGTAACCAAAGGTTATTTTAAATTGTAATAATATTTCACAATATTACTGTTTTACTGTATTTTGATCACATTTTTGCCGCCTTGAACAGCATAAGAGACTTGAAATGTTTTGAAATGTGTGCAGTGTCAGGAGTATGCCTATGATGCCTTAAAATATTGCCTTTGTAGGCAGCTCTCTAGGTTTTGGAACAGAGCCGTAATGTAGAGGTCTGCACGGGCTCAAAACTGAAGCCCGAACCCGGCCCGTACCCGAGATTGTCTGACCCAACCCGACCCGACCCGAGCGGCACGGTTAAATTTAGAGCCCGAACCCGAACCCGAACCCGACCCGAGATCCCCCCCCCCCAACGAATAGCCAAAAAAAAAAAGGGAAAAAGGCTGCATTTCACGATTGCATGCAAAGAAACAGATTAATCAAGGCTCTGCCATTTCACAAACATTTACCAGTTATGAAAGTTTGTGAACATCAGGTGCAGCGGTCGCATACATTCTGCCGAGTTTATGAATTTTGTATGGACAAGAAGATGATGACCGTGCAAATTATGGTCATTTTTTGTCAGTTAAGGCTCGTTAGCATTCTGTCTACTTTAAATCAGACATAAGATCTTAAATAAGAGTGTATTTATTTGAATGCATTAATCATTTATTTGAATTAGTGAGAGAGAGAGAGAGAGAGAGAGAGAGAGAGAGAGAGACCGAGAGAGAAGGGGGAATGTTGCGCGTGCGTGTGAACCTGCGTCTGCGCGTCTCTCTCTACAAGCAATGAGGCTTAGTTACTTCAAAAACAGCGATTTTGCCGCCTCATTGCAGATAAATATAATGTTGTGACTTGCGAGTCAGTAGCCTGTCGAAGCTATTTTACTAATAAAAGTGTCCGTGATGTTTGTGCTCTGCGCGATCTCTGATATCTGTGGGCAATGTGTGTGCGTGCGTCTATGAAAGCAGCGAAGCCTCTGCATATAGTTTTGGCTACAAACCCGAACCCGACCCGAGCCCGAGGCTATCCATTAAACATTAACCCGAAACCCGACCCGAAACCCGACAGTATTTCGGGACCCGCGGGTTCGGGTCGGGTAGCAGACCTCTACCGTAATGTCATATTCTGTGTGCCCCCAAACTGTTGCACTTTTCACAAAAATAGCGAGCCCATCCAATGCATCAAACTTCCCCCAGGGCCTTTAAAAAGAATGGGTCAAATCTCAGTGACACCAGTGTCATATCACATTATTGCCTAATATCGCATCCTGTTAAAATGCATTAGATCTTGTAAGAAGCAAAGAACCATTAGAGATGTGGCTTGGTGGGTCATGCGTGAGCAGCGACATATTGCGCAGTGGTAATGTGAATTTACAGACAACCTGAGTTTGAATATGACTTCTGCCTATCATCTCGACTCTGTACTTTACCTCTTTTATCACTGAAATAAAAGCAAAGATCAGAAAGAGTTGGACTTGACTCAGTTTAAGATGTTTGTCAGTTAGAGTATTCAAGGACTTGAAGGATTTGATGAGAGTGACGTTTGACTGTTATTGGTGATGATGTCTATTGGTCATTGAAGTCTCCAGGGGTTTTGCAATGCCAAGGTTACCATACAAACGAGCCATTCCAACAGCACCTCCACTGGTAAGGCTGTTTAAGGCTGAGATTTATTACACAGCAAAAAAGAGCTCTACCGCATCCTTCGACACTGAAATGGAGACTCAATGTAAGCAAACAGACTGAGAGAGAGAGAGACGAGGAAACACAGATGGGCCGAGACAGACGGTGAGATGAAAAGGTAGCTCCCACACCTGTTTTTCACCAAGCTAGAAGAGAAAAGAGAAATCCTCACATACACCTGCACAGCTCTTGATATTTTCCTGCATGTGTTTGGCATAAGCAGTTCATTTTCCCCTAGATATTCTTCAAGTTTAACGACTCCATAATTACCCCTACACACAACTTCACAAAGCAATCCAGGAGGCTGAAGCACCGCGCCGCTTTGAACTTATCGCTTACAGGTGTTATCAAGGGAACGTACTGTGGCCCACTCCATTTTTCTCCCATTTATCTGCAAACCACAGGTGCCCAGTCACCATGGGAACTACTGCACTTCTAAAGAGGTTACCAAAAAATGATTCAGTTCAGCTGAAATCCCAGCCGACTGTGATTCTCCAGCTGGCCAGTGTGTGTTTGCCACTACTGACACTCAGACAGTCAATCTTAGAGATTTTGAGAGGACTCACAGCTCGTTTTCTTCTGCGCTACTCTTTCTGTATTTTAATGCAGATAGTTTTGATGTGGTGCTCACTGCTCAATCATTCTCTTTATGTACACACAAGGCCAAATATGCTCTTCCCCATCATTACAGTTTGCTTCTTCCACCTGCATTTACACTTGTTCTTTATAGTTCTCCTATATAAAAAAAATCCAAAATTAGATCTTTTTAATAAAGCATCTCAACTGATTTGCCTAGACAGCAATGAGATTAAAAAGAGAACAAATAAAGACTTTTGCGTCAGTCTTTTGCTCATATTTTTCACCTGAGAAAAAGTATATTATTTAGCGATGTATAAAAATACATATTTTCAAAATCGACTTGCGTCTAGTCATTGAATTTTCTGAATGTTTAAGCATGTCAGTCTCAAAATGGATAGTTCTATACTTGTATGAAGTTCTTTCCTCTTTGAAACACATGAGGTTGAGTAAACAATAAGATATATATAATTTTTTTGGGGTGAACTATTTTGTTTAATGTGTTGTAATTTTGGTCTATAATCCATTCCCATAGGGATCAGCCACAAAGGATTTGACACATAAAACCATAACGTGCAGTGTAACAGTTTAATTTCCATTTGTCAGGTGATAATAAAAAAATAAAAATCAAACATAACAACTAATTACACTTTTCCAAGCTTCAAATTGAATTTCGGTTTTAAGGAACAGTCACAAGACTAACAGTCCCCAAACCCATTTCCTCCTTCTCGTAATTAAAAAAATGTAACGCCTACTTACACATACGTATTTTGATCAGTGACATATCACAAATTGATCAGTAAAGTCATGAAGTCATGTGATGCAGCATAATTATTTAAAATATACATACATAAATATACAAAACCCATTCTTAAAATTCATAAAATCTCCTTTCATTACTTATGGCTCTAACATGTGTTGCAATTAACATTTTATTTTGTTAGACGAATTTGTCTTACATATTCTGGCAAGAAGGAATACTTTCACACCGATATCAAATAAATAAATAATTATATAAGCATCCAAAAGTTTTTGGAGCTCTGTGTCAGTATGTTAGCACTGTGTGTGTGTTTTAAGCCTCATAGGTTCTGATGTTTTATTCTCTGTCTTCGAAAACTTATATATAATAATAAAAATAAAATATCCCTTTCAGTATTCTGTTAATCCATTATCAAAATAATAGTTAGTTGCAGGCCTACTAGCTGTGAATTGATGGCTGTAGCGGTGGTGCTTTAAAAGGGAGGAATTTAGAGACACAACTTCTCGGAGAGCGGCCTTGCCATGCTGAGAGTACTACACACTAAAGCACAGCATGCTAAAATCTACTCCAAGAAGTTGTCTCCAAAATTCCTTTTAAAGAACCACTGCTAGAAATAATCTTCAAGCTAAATATTCTGTCTCTGCTAGTAATTTCACAGTGGTTTCAACAAGAGATCTTATCAACTATTTAGTATTATCAAGACACCATCATGTCTACAGTCAATCTGAGATTGCAATATTCTCAAATTCTTCCAAGACCAAGATCAGATTTTGTTTTTAGCTCAACACATTTATTATTTGCTTATATGAAACATAAATGAGAACTTATGTCTTTTGAGCTATGAAACAGCAACCACTGATAAATGCGTTTTCCTCCATAACTCAGATCCCATTCCGTATCTCATTACATTGCGGGTTATTTTGACTTCCTCTCTGTGAATTTGGAACTGCGTTTTAAAGTCTATAAGCAAAATGCCATTACTGAGGTCATTTAACCTGACCAATTAAAGCACAACGTGTAAGAGTTGACATGAGTTGGTTATCGTAGTTTTTTTGAAAATTTGAAGGCGTTGGTTGTGTTCCATGAGAAAATCTTGGCAGTAATATTTGTTTTGTTTGGCAGCCTCATGTGTCACTCGGATGATGCGTGACTTATGATTCCCCCATTTTGTGCGGGTGAGGCTCTATGCCCCCCCTCTGTGCTCATGGCCCTCCTTTGCCTTTGTTTGTTATGTTGGACACTGATATGATAAATCTTCGCAAATGTCACTGACCAACCCATTGTGAACGCAGATGCGGCAGATCAAGACAAGAGAGAGCGTAACAGAGGAAAGGGATGAGCAAAAAGAGAGAGGAAAAATGGAGAATGAGTGAGAGGGCTTGAAAAAGGGATTGTGAAGGAGTTGCACTGTTTGCCTGAGTTGATCAGTCCTGAAACAGAGCTAACCGCTGCACTCCAGCCTGAAGACCTGCCAACTCACACTCGCAGAGGACAGGGAAAGGCAACACGATCGCCTGTGTGTGTGTGTGTGTGTGTGTGTGTGTGTGTGTGTGTGTGTGTGAGCGAGTGTGTGGTTTGCAGTTCTTGTTTGTGTGTGCTGTCGTCTCCTGGCCTGCCACAGGTGTCTGCTCTGTACACGGCAGATAAAGGAGAAAGGGCGAGTGTGGTGAGTGATAAATTGCGCTTGTTACGGTGTGATTTGTCACTCTTTTTCCCACAGTCTGACTGCGTCCTCTCCCGTCTTTCCACCTTTGATGGTGGACAATAAAGTGCCACTGCAGATTTTCTCTTTCTCATTCACTCATCTGAAAAAGGATGTGAAATCATAATCGCAGTGTGACTAGCTGTCTGTGCGTGCACAAATGTTTTCTCAAATAAATTGTGATTCATGACTGAGTTAACACTTAACGTTTGTTTTTTGTTTTGTTTTTATTTTATTTTTGGTCTGCATTTGTTCATTCAAAAATACTTATTGTCTTTTATATGCACAATCGCTTGAATATGCCTCTTCTATGATAATATAATATAATTTCTTCATAAAAATTAATTTTGTATTTTTGTGGGCATAAAGTAAAAAATATCTGGTTGATTTAATTGTTATGATATTACATATAATTATTTTAATAGAATGTAATATAATTTGTGAATTATTTTAATGAATTTGATGTTTTTGTGGGCATAAAGTAAAAAATGTCAGGTTGATTTATAATATTTAATCATTTTAATAATTTTTTAATCTAAATAAATCAAAATAAAGCACTAACTAAAAATATTTAATATTTGTTGGCCTACATATCATTTTACCATTAACTGGAATCAAAGGACCATGAACATGCAAATGTGTTTTTTATATTATTAAAACAAAAACGTCAAGAAAATATTTTAGGCTAATCCTGGAATTTAGAATTATAGGAATCCCTGTATTAAGCAATTCACATTCATTAATATTAGAAAGAGGATACGAATGAATGTACATGTTTGAGGACATTTTATGCAGCTGTAAGAAAGAGCACTTGTTCATAATTATAAGTGAATGAGAGCCATTATATGTGGAGTGTGTGTGTGTGTGTGTGTGTGTGTGTGTGTGTGTGTGTGTGTGTGTGTGTGTGTGTGTGTGTGTGTGTGTGTGTGTGTGTGTGTGTGTTTTACATCCACAGCAGGGCTGGATGGTATCATGGACACTGAAAGAAGAAATTATTAAATTAGTCACTGTAGACATGACACGGAGAGCCCCGATGACACAGTTCCACTCCGGCACAGCAGTTCTTTTGACTGTTGGCTGCACACGAGTGCGGATGGAATGGGGGGGAGGTAGAATGTCCAGAATATATCAGCTGGCCTTGCTCCCAATCACAAACCCAGCATGTGCTTGATGGGTCGATCATGTATCTGAATCCCTTTCTCTGCTTGTTGTGTCATCACCACGGTCAACCAAACAAAGAGAAAAACACTGCAGCTTGATGTTGTATGTATTGAGGATTCATAATATATTCCCAATGACTTTACTCGCAATATAAAATTAACCAACATCTTGAATCTTTTAGTGCTTTTTATTTGGTCATTAAACTTGGATGGTGTCATTAGTCTAATTTCCATCTGTCTAGATACGTTTTTGTACAGTATGTAAATGTTATTGCTTATTACTGTGTAATATTTAACTCTTATGTTGGTGCACAAAACTTAAATTAAATTATCGAATGTATTGAAATTATTAAATATAGATTTCGTATTCATTTAGTGTTCAAAGTGTGGAAAACTTTCTAAATATATTCCTAAATGATGATGCTTTTACATGCAAAATTTACTTGGCTACAATGCTTGTTTGGTTAAAAATATGTTAATTTTGATTGAAAAACAAACCCTTTAAGCCGTTGAAGAGCAAATACATAAATGGTGAGGTATAATTCAAGGTATAGAAAATTGTTTTTCGCTATATCGTTATATTACATACTGCATATAGACTGTCAGCATATTGTATCTATTTATGCATAGCCTATTCATTAATTTAAAAGCCACATCAAAGCTGACCTCCTTTCAGACCACGGCTTTTAGAGTTGAAGGTTTTTTAGAGCATCTCAAAGCTTCACATTTCTCTCTTTTCAATGTGGTATTTATTCTACAAGCTTCTGATTTTCATGTATCTCTACCTTGTATTTCAATGCTCTATTTCTTGGGTTTTCAATTATGTTTTCTTTTGTGCGCCTGTCTCGTTTTTGTACAACTCGTGTCAGAGTTTACTTTGTGCAGAGATTGAAAATTCAGAGCACAAACATATGTGAAAGAAAGTGTATTTGGTGACAAACATTGTTCAGAAACAGAGGGTGATGCCGTCTGTTAAAATAGGTGCTTCTGGGTTTATGTTACAGATGCTCATACAATCCTACTCATTAGTTCTCATATCCATCCAGCCTCCCTTTTTAAATAATAATAATAATAAATAAGAGGAATGATAAAAAGAATAGCATTTTATTGTACTGAATTTGCATTAATTATATTAACACCATGCATTGTCTTCTCACATCCTGCAACAATTGATATAATCATACGCAACTGTTACAAAAGGCTGCAAGCAGCGGTACCAAGAGTATCTACATTTCTGAATAGGATCATTTAAATCAATTTATTTTTTTATCTTGTGGAATATAAATGCTACACATCATACCGCTCCTGCGAGGGGAATGTATGAGCAGCTGGGAACTGAATAAAATGGTTGTGATGCACTTTATTTGGTTAGAATTTCATCAATCAGCAACGGTTTCACTCCATAAAGTAACACACTTTTCCCACTGTGTGTATGTGTATGTGTGTGTATGTGTGTGTGTGTGTGTCCTTCAGGTCGCCCCCTCCCTCCCACGCCTTCATCCAGTCTGCTCCCCCCAGCCCCTCCTCCCCCTTCCGCCCCCTTGCACCAGGCTGCCACCTCCATCAGGGAGTGTCAGATGCCGCTTTTGGACAGCGGCTCATCCCATGCCATACTGGACCCCCCTCCCGATGACAAGTTCTCCCCCAACTCCTACCTGTTCCGTGCACAGCCCCCCGTCACCGGTAAGAGTGTCTCACTGCACTGCCGCATTCTCCATCATAACCAGCACCCTGCTGTCACCGCTCTCAGCCCCTCCCTCCACCGACACTCAACCGTCCTGCACATGAATGCTGTCCCATTGCCATAACCCAGATTTTAGGAATAAGGTGTGATTCAATTAAGTTAGGGTGATTATAAGACTGTGTTGTAAGGGAAACATAAAAGTTTGTTCATAATGCCTTTAACTTCCATTATGGGATGAATTGATAATTTAAACAAAACATTAAGGGTGGCATAATGTAAGACTGAAAATTATCAGAAGGTATTGGATCATGAAAAGTAAATTATATTATTAAAAAAATGTATACAATTATATTATTGCTTAATATAAATTTGGGTTACATAAAAACAGTAATTTTAGAGGTTGATACATTTGTTATTTATGATTATTAAATATTATTCATTCAAAATACAATTTTGTGTAAACAAGGTATCTAGGGATATTTATTTAAAAAGCATTATGGTTCAATTTTGGTTGTCTTGAAGAATCAAGGGCTGTTCACAAAGAGGTTTCAGGTTTGATCCCAACTGGTGCTGACCACTGACCTGTAGCGTTGCTGAGGTCACAGATTTCTCTTAAACAAGATTAACCTCGGATTTCTAGAGGCGTTTGATGAGTCAATTTATCAGGTTGCTTTTTTTCATAATCACGCAAAAAGCTATTTCATGTTATTTTTGGTCACTATTAAAAATAAAATAGAATTAGACCAATTCTATGCATTGATTATTTTAGTTGTTGGAAAATATAATCCAGTATTATTTTACATTTGGGTTAATTAATTTATTGAAAATCAAGTGTATTGAATGTATTCTCTGAATATAATTAATTTCTGTATTCATTAGGGGTGTAACGATTCACTCGTTTTCTCGATGCATCAATTACAAATCCTAACAATGCATAAGCATTGATCCTGAAACATGGATTTTTGAATCATGAATCATTGATTTCAGCCAGTAATCTATTTAAAACACGAAGAATTGAATTAATCACGATTTTACGAATCATCTATAGGGATTTAATGCTTTAAAACATTTTAAATATAAAAAAAATTAATGGAGACTATGAACAGCATTGTTTCTACACCTCACATCTCTCTTTCACGCGCTCCACTATTTACCGCCTGTCACAGGATTGTGTTCATTCGTAGCTCTCACTGATACATTTTTTGAGCAGCCAATGTGTGATCTCTCCTAAGTACTCATGGCCAGTACAGCTGAAGTAAAGTATTTTACTTTTCTGTAGTTTTTCAGTGGCTCTCGGTCATTGACATTACCTGAGCAGTTGAAGGCTGCGCATTTATTGCATGGACGGAGCAAAAACAATGTGCGCATATGCGCAATTCCATTGAATGATAAATAACTTTTCACAATATCATTAAACCGGATGTATGAAGGAAATTATTAAAGTAGCATCAGCGTTAACCACAGCCTTGAAGTAAGAGCACAAGGTTGATCTCTCAATCACATACATGAAAGTTACATTCATTACAATAGCAAACAGATAACGGGCGAGTTTTCTTTAAGAATCGTCATTCGCCGATAGGAAGGAAAAGTTAAATACTGTAGCATTTTATTTCTATGTAAATAACATAAAAAAGCTCACATCATGCAAAGGTGTGACATAAAATTACAGCTTGCATATGTACACTATAGGCAATAGTTAACAAAAAAAAACTTTTAAAGCTTTTTTTCTTCGTTTTTCTTAAATCTTGGCTTACATAAATGTCTGCATATGCCATATGTCATGCTATAACATAATTATTATCTAACAATTGACAAAAGTGCTTTTTTTTGCCCGAACTCTCTGACTCCATAAAGGCTGCTGTGCAATTTGCACATTGATTACGCATTTGAAGAATTTAGGGAAGCATTTAAATAATCCTGGGAATGCACTTAAAGAATGCAGAGTCAAATTGTGAATCATCTCGTCTGTTCTGAATTTGCAAAAATCGTTCTTGAATTGAATCGAAAACCTATGAATCGTAATGATTCGTTGTCTACCCAAAGATTCACAGCCATAGTTTTTATAAATTGGAAGCCATGCGGCAATGCTACACAGTACCATAATTATTTATTGTACAATAATAAACATACATTTTCC
Organism: Oxygymnocypris stewartii; assembly: GCA_003573665.1. Lineage (NCBI taxonomy): Eukaryota > Metazoa > Chordata > Actinopteri > Cypriniformes > Cyprinidae > Oxygymnocypris > Oxygymnocypris stewartii. Next base: position 18,524 of record QVTF01007652.1, read on the forward strand.
TGAAATGACTGTACACAAAATTATTAACATGACCAAGTCAGAATTTAATTAATTTTTTTACTTTAAAAATACATTTTGTTAATTACTTCTAAATGTTTCTTTCAATTTAAAGGTTTCATGCTTCCCGCAGACAATAATTAATTGCACAAACACAATGCGTTCAGCACAAACAATGTTTATCCTTGTTGCTAGCGCAGTCTGGGTTGTATTTATTATAACCTTGCATAGTTTTTGCTTTTTTTGTAAGGATGAGGGCATGTCATGCAACCTGTCTGTGTTTGCATTTGCATTCCGCATTGTTTTCCCCTGCTGAAATATTTTTGGATAAAAACCCATTCTTTAGCTGAGAACCACAGGTGTAAGTGAACTTTTTGCCCCTTTAATCACTAAATATTAAAGTGTTTGGTTCATATCAAATTATAAATAAATATGTCAAATAATAAATTCTATATAAGTTTGATATTAAGTTTGAAGGAGCTCTATTATAAAAAAACATGATCATTTAGGTGGCTGGTGAGTTTGTGTGCATTTAACAGTCTGTCGCGGGAAAGAGATCTGAAGCGATTCCAGCCTGACACCCTCGGCCCGCCACAGCGGTTTTGTGTACTTCCCCCGTCTATCTCTCTCACACACTCTCTCTTTCTCTCCTTACGCTTGTATTGACAGTCCTCTCGTTCTCCATAACCTCTTATACTAAATGTAATTGGACTTCTGTTGTTAAACTTAGATAAAAGAGATCCTGATTACACTGATAGCATTTTTATCTTTATTACCAGATTTATTTATATAATATATATTTGATATTAATGTAGTATGATATAAAATATATTGATACCCATTTACATCATAGTTATTATATGAATATAATATCACACTTTGCTTATTTTACTAAGTGTAAATAGGATTGGTAAATTCATTTTTATTATTTTATTTGTGGGTGTGTATTTAAACAGACCATATTTGACTATTATGTATATATAATATATAAATATATAATATTTGGCTAATTTCTCAAACTAATATGCTGTAAAGTTTTTTCCCCAATACGTTTCTATAACTCAGGGTACTATCATTTTATTTTTTATTTTTTGCTTGTGCATTCAAAGTAATTTGTTTAGACATAACAAAACATAATTGACAAATTAAAGACACTAAGAATAGATTTAGTGTAGTAGTATTGTGAAGCTTTATGTGTCTCCTGTAAAACCTGGTTGGCAGAGGGTTTTTTAACCCACTGTTTTTCTGTGCATGCATGTGTGAGAATTTACACATCATTTCACACTAACGCAATGTACAATGCGTGCATGCGTGTGTGTGTGTGTGTGTGTGTGTGTGTATGTGTGTGTGTGTGTGTGTGTGTGTGTGCGTGTGTGTGTGTGTGTGCGTGCGTGTGTGTGTTTTGTTGCTTGTGAGTTTTGATTATGGATTATTTTTGTTCAGTTTTTGCCGTATTTATGAATTTTACATTCAAAACTTTTTTATGTGTGCTTAATCAAATGTACTCTAATCTGTTGTAATACTTTTAAGTAGATGCTTCACTGGCATGGCCAGAGCAACTGGATTTTTAGAATAATGCTTTATAATTATATTCAAATCATTGTTACAACTGGGTAAATTAATCAGAGAGTTTGAGATTGTAATTATTTATGGCAGAAATATGAAAATGTTAGTACATTTTTTTTCTATACATTTATTTATTTATTTATTAACAGTATATTTTATTGGACCAGATTGAAAGAAAAACAAATCTGTGCTTTCTCTTGTTAAAACCTGATGAAACCTGATGGATGATCAGGGGGAAGATATATCGTGCCTTGCACAACCTAGCGTACAAACAGTCTGTTTAGTTAAATTATGAAGGCTGTGGTGATTCCAGTTCAAATATGTTAACATCAAGCTTTGACACCTTTTTAAGTTAAGAGTGTTAATTAACTAGGAGTCTTTCAACACTCTTTGAAAACAGGCAGAATGAGAAAAAATCATTTGATATTTGCACCAGTCGTATTTTTATCAGGCAGAAATGACGGCTCATACCGCATATGCTGCTCCTTCTTAAATGGGTCAGAATTGTATAGAAGAAGTGGAATTATAGGCCTATCTTTGTTCAAGAAAGACATGATTATATACCACAGATGTTTGCCTTTTATATTCTGTAATCCTTTCATAATGAAGGTTCATTACACGACACCAGGCAGTCATATAACTCCTCTGTGGATGTGAAACACTTGCAGATATTTAGCATACGGGTGATCCTGCAGAATTGTTATTCCTTTGAAAATTTCCTTCAGTCAGTTCTAAGCATGTGTGAATTATCATGGTTCGCCATCAGTATCAACAACAGCATTACTGTGCAGACTATTCATTGTTAATTCTCATAATTTACCTGATATGATAGCTGATAATTATTATTATTATTTTATTGTTTTAGAGGATGTCTGCTAGTATGAAAAAAAAGAAAAATCAATCTCTGCACTTGTACTATGTTACAACAATATACATTTCTGCAAATACACAATAGCTGTTAACTATTATGAAATTATTAATATTTACTAGAATAAGGGAAACTTTTTTATATGCAAGTTAAATATGTGATTATTAAAAACAAACAACAAACATAAAATCAAAATATTGCACAAAATCACCTTTAAATTTGTTCAAATTAAGGCCTTTATTAATGCATATTACTAATGATCAACATTTTAATTTTGATATATTTACGGCAATAAATTTATACAAAATCTTCATGGAACACATATTTTATATATTTGCTTGAATGTATGCATAAAAATGACTAAACCATAAACAATTATGTCTAACACTTTAAAATAAGATCAACTACTGTATCTGTTAAAATCTTTATATTGATGTATCAATTGCAATAATGATTGTAATTTTATACTGAAAATCACTGTCAAAAAAGCACTGAAAATGACTGGTAAGAAAGAAAGAAAGAAAGACAGACAGACAGACAGATATAAAAAAGACAGACAGAAAGAAAGAAAAAGCAAGCAAGCAAGAAAGAAACAATAGAATAAATAAGCCTTTAAATTATCTAATTAATACTGATATAGTAATATAATAATAATAATTGTCTATACTGGTATGTTGTATAAGCACAGTTACGAGACTTACAAGCTGTTCAACATTCATCACAGGTCTGAGGTGGCAGCAGTGCTCACTGCGCCCCGTTCCTCCCACCCCTGAAGCGAGAGTAATTGGTATGCACTGATGTTCTTCTCCTCCGCGTGCATGTGTGTGTGATAATTCTGCAGTGAGATGGGTCGTGCTCAAGCCTCTCGTTCTCAGGGGTGTCATCCACGTGGCCGAGGTGTGCTCGGGAACCAGAGCTTAACGTGCGTCTGGGAGACCTGTCTTGTCAGTTCGCTCGCTCTTTTTCCCATCCCTCTCTCCCTCAGCCGTTCCCTCAATCGCCCTCCACCCTTCCCATCAGAGTTTCTGTGTCGGTCTCCATCCCTTGTTCCTCTGTCATCCTCTCTTTGTCGAGTCATCCTGTTCACCCAGTTTCCAGCCCTCTGTGCAGCTCGACGCTCGCTGCTCCTGGAAAGAGCTTAACTCTTAGCGTGCTAATGCCGCAGATACATTATTCATATCTAGTTTCTGTGTTGTTCTTTTCACTATTTCTGGAATGCCCTGAATGTGGGGGAAAAATGGTAATAAGGAAATCTGTGGAAATTTGTGTTATGGCTTGAGCTCTATGTGAGGCAAATAAAACTGTTTCATTTGTGTCAGTCAAGCATCAGAATAAATTATATAATAGGAGACGTAAACATTTGCAGTATAATGAATGCAATAGTGATTTGTGAATTGTTTGGTTGGCATTTGTAATCAGAGTAGGATGTCATTACTCCCTAATTAGTGAAGGCAAGTGTCTGAGACTGTGTATTTTATTTTTCACTCACTATTATAATGTGACCCTGGACAAAAAAAAACTGTCATAAGGGTCAATTCTTTTTTAATTGAGGCTGTGATAATATTTGAAAATCTGGAATCTGAGGGTGCAAAAAAAATCTATATATTGGGAAACTTGCCTTTAAAGTCCGAATGAAGTTCTTAGCAATGCATATTAATAATACTAAAATAAGTTTTGATATTTATGGTAGGAAATGTACAAAATATCTTCATGGAACATGATCTTTACTTAATATCTTGATTTTTGGCATAAAAGAAAAACTGATAATTTGAGGCATACAATGTATTTTAGCTATTGCTACAAATATACCCGTGACTGGTTTTGTGGTCCAGGGTCACATATTGCATATTTTACTAATGATTAAAAATAATGACAGTTCCCCCATCAGCCGTTGGTCAGGCTGACAGATAGCCCTGCCCCAAAACTCGTACCATTGGCTGAGATGAAGTGGTTAGGCTTGTTTGGAGAGGGATGTTTGTTTACACTTTTCAGGGAAATTAAAAGGGCAGTTTACCCTGAAAAAATAAAGAAGGCATTTTGAAGAATGTTGGCTACCAAACAATTTTGGTGACCATTGAATTACTTGCAATACAACATTGTGTTGGGAAATTGTATCATCTACAATGCATTATAATTCATTGTACCGAGGCATTTCTCAAAATATCTTCTTTCATGTTCCACACAAGAAAGAAAGTCACACAGATTTGGAGCGACATAAGGGCAAGCAATATTGTAATGTGTTCCTGTGGCTCAGTGGTAGAGCATTGCGTTAGCAGTGCAAATGTTGTGGGTTCAATTCCCAGGGAACACACTTACTGACCAAAAAATGTATAACCTGAATGTACTGTAAGTCGCTTTGGATAAAAGTGTCTGGTAAATGTAATGTTTGAGTGAACTATCCTTTAAATCCAGAAAACTTATATTATATATGACCTGCATATTAAACTGGAATATTAGAAAATCTTTAAGTATGACACACTTCAGCTTTAAATCCTTGAACTAAGAAGAAGAAGAAGAAAAGGCCAGCTGGTGTCCAGCACTGAGCTATTTTTGTCCATCTGGATCCTCAGTTCTTCAATAGCACAGGAGTGAGACGTCAGCTGATCTCACTGTATCTCTCTGCATGCAGATCTGACTTTTACTGAGAATAAAACTGCTTCTTATGTCAAGTCAGTATATTGTAGGAAATAGTGAAGGGTGGTTTGACTTGTGTGTCAGCTGGTGTTTTGCGATTTTTGCTATAAAATCTGTACTGGAATGTGGTTCTCACAGTCCTATAAAAAATCGGGTAACTTTAAAAGAGCGAATTTTGGACAAATAAAAGATATTTATAATCAACTGTTTTTTTTTTATTATGGTCCTTTTAAAATAGTTTATTGAAATATTTTTTACTGAGTCTGCACTCGTATAAAAAATTAATCAAAAATAAACCATATCTAGTCATCACAAAAAATTATGGGAAAAATACATCGAAATGAATTGGTCAGAAAGTGTGGGAACCCGGCCACAGTAGATGAATCAGTGGGAATGACGTTAGTAACATCTGAAAGCTTGAGAAGTTGTTATTAAAGGGTGTTGATAAGCACAACGTCAGGATAGCTGTTATCACCCTGCCAAACTGATTTACATCATGCGTGTATGTGTTTATGTGTGTTGTCTATATTAATAAGCCCACGAGGCTTATCCAGTTACAATTTATCACCGTCAGCAGTTCTATAGTTTTACTTGTGTTGTCTTAAATAACTGAAGATTCTGTTTTGCACTGATGCCAGACTGGTTATAATTGTAGTTTTGGATTTGTGTCCATTGAGTTCCAATATAAAAATAACATATTTAAATTAGATGATGTTACTGTCAAAAAAACAAAGCAAAAACAGAGGCATTACCACATGATTTGGATTGGTTAGATTTTTCATTTATTGTTTTTGACATTTTGAAATCTTGTGCTCACCAGTGCTGCATTTATTTAATAAAAAATACCGTAATAACTGTGATATTGTGAAATACTATTATAATTTACATTTACAAGAACTCTTTTCTATTTTAATGTGTATTTTATTAATGTAAAATGTAATTTAATCCTGTGATGGCAGATTACAAACTACTACTTGCAGACTACACTAACATTAAACCCATTCAAAAGTTTGAGGTTGGTAATATTTTTAACAACCCCCCTCACCCCCTTTTTATTTTGTTTTTGAAGTGTTGAATTTGTTGAAGTCTCTTAGGCTCACCAAAGCTGCATTTATTTGACCAAAATACAGTAAAATAGTAACATTGTGAAATATTATTACATTACAGTTTTCCATTAGTCCAGTCTTCAGCATCACTCAATCCTTCAGAGATGATATGCTGGAGAGACACGTCTTAATATTATAAACACTGAAATCATTGTGTGTGAAATCACTTTTTTTGGATTCCTTGATGAATAGAATGTTCAGAAGAAGATAATTTATTTTAAATATAAATCTTTTGTAATATTAAAAACTGTCACAATTGATCAGTTTAATGCATCCTTTTAGAATAAAAGAAAACCTTACTGACCACAAACGAGTGGTAGTGTATAATCAATTTTTGGTTGAATTTCCAGGAAAATACATTATTCATATCATGACATAATGTAACATTTTATTTGTTCCACCTACCCCACTAGGGCGTTGCTTTTTGCTCAGCTCTGAAGGCGATGTGTGCTGTAACTTTGTAGTCTGCTGAGTTCCAAATGCATTGCAGTAGCACATTTATATATGTTTTTAATTAGGTTCAGATATTTTTGTATATTAGCTCTGTGTTCACATGTTCTGTGTTCATACCGTCGATTGACAGTGTGAACATGTTGTTGACAAGGTTCCCGTACTCCCACTCAGTGAAGCTCTGAAATATCGTTGCTTGTCATATACTGTCTAGCCAGATCTGTCGACTGAGGGAAAGAAAAATAAAATGGCGGTTGGTGCGTGAAGAATTAGTTTGAGGATGGATGAGAGACAGAAGGTGGTTGGCCACCAATCAT
>QVTF01007653.1:0-25576 GCA_003573665.1 Oxygymnocypris stewartii
GTTTTCTCTCTCTTTCTGCTCTTTCTCTCCTCTCTCTTTCTCTTGTTCTCTTCTCTTTCCGCTCTATCTCTCTCGCTCTCTCTCTTTGCTCGCTCTTGCTCTCTCTTCTCTTTTTCTTTCCTTTTACCTTGATCTTTCCTCTTCCCTGTTCAGGACCCGTTCTTAAAGTGGGACAACAGAATCATCTCACGTTTCTCACCAGGGCCGAGAGAGAGAGAGAGAGGGAAACGATGTCTGTACGGAAGGAAAATTGAAAACGCTGGCAGAATTTCTAAAGCCAAAGGCTCTCATCTGAATTTATTACGCAATAAAGGCTCTTGGCACAGTTATGGTTTATGGATTACTAAATTCGCTGCCTCTGTGTGGGACATCGAAGGGGTGTCCATATTTTCAACCTCAATCTTCCACAATCTAAAACATGCACTTCTGTCCCATTGTTTCACAACTTTCACACAGTAAAACCTCAATGACCGATAAAGCCGGCTCTGCTTGGATCAGTGGCTCTCATCTGGTTTCTCATCACATTTTACATTTGAGCATCAACTGTTCATCATGAAAACATGAACATTACCGTTTGTGTTTGTGGCCAGGACCTGCTTACACCAACAACATACTTGACTCGTGATCATTTCATTCTCCTGCAGTCTCTAACTCAATCAGTGTTCATCCTCATTAAGTTTTAAAGTCTTTAACCTTGTGTTGCTTTGTTGATTTTTAATAGCTGGAAGATGAGGGCCTTAAACGTCACGTGACATGAGCTTCTGTTATTTGTTATTGTTTATACTATTTATTAATTATCGGATGAATTTAGGCTGAAATAACATCAAACAAATAGGTCATTAACAAAACATATGTTGTTTTTGACAAAATTATACGGTTAGTTGCATTTTATTATTTGCATTTAGCATTGATTTCCCCGTCTGTTGTTCACAACCCTTTTAAACAGATGAGCCGTTTCTAGACATAATTCAAAATGATAAAAGCTGTTTTGAATGCCGATATAATTGTGTACTAGCTTATAATGAGGTTGCAGTCAGCGCTGGTTAGTAGAGATTAATCTTTTATGTATTTTTGTTCATCATTTATTTTATTGTTTTTTTTATTTTTATTTGTCTTCTTTAAAAGAAGTAGATATTGCTTTGTGGTTTCTATGGTGTTCTGCTCGGGTTTTAGATCATAACTAAGTTTAAGTGCTTATGTTTAAGGGTTTAAGTGCTAGTAATAGTGATGTTTACCAGCACTAACCAGTAGGTTAAACTGTTTCAGTTTTGGAGGTCAGACAGCTGCACACATACTCTAACATACTCTTCTACATGAAGCGTACAGTGTGTTATGATGCATTTAGAGGCGTGTTTAGTGCTTTTAGTCTCTCAGCATGTGTCATTGTGCATGTAATGTTCTGGATGTCTTGACCAGTGATGTTGAGATCCTCCTGCTTTCTGCTCTCTGCCGCTCAATACTGATTAGGTTTAGTGCCGCGCTTCAATGATACGGTTGTCTTACTTCATTCCATACCTGAACAGAGTCATAATTCTTGAGTAAATCTAATGATGGATCGAGGTTATAGAAGTTAATGTGAGGTTGCTGAGGGACTGTTGAAGTGCTTTTGATGGAGTGTGTCATTTTTGGATGTTAAGATATTTACTCCTTTCCCAGTTTAAAGAGCTGTGATAACATTATCTAAGCCACGAAGTATCTCTTTGCTATGTGTTTATTCTGAATAAATGCTTTTGCATGCAATATGCCAATAATAAATATTTAATCATATTATAGTAAACATTTCTACAGTGCCTGATTCTTTTTGGAGCCTCTTAAAAGCATGAAATAGTCAGCTTTTCCCTATCTTTATAGGGCATATTTACATTTAATTTGTATTATATTATTTATATTTTATTTATTTATAATATAAAAATAAAATATGATAAATAACAAATATTAAAATAATTAAACTGAAATAAAATACTTTTTTTTATTATCAATGTATTAATTCATTTACATTTTTATTTATTTAAATAAATAATTGGAGTGCCACAGAAATGTCACTCTTTATTAAAAATAAAATCTGTGGATGGATGGCTTATATGACAAATTTTCAATTTATGTTTTTAGTTTTAGTAGTATGAATTATTATAAAAGGACAGCTCCATTTGTTTAGTCCGTCTCTTTAGCAGTGTAAAAACATGTCGTTTTATGCACTACAAACTACAAAAGCTAAGATCAGAGAGCAGGACATGAATTATTAAGCAGCTGGTTAATCCTCAGGAGTAATGGATGCTTATTCACAGGATTAATTATGATTGGTTATTCACACAGATGCAGTGGAAAGCTGCTTTACACACAGTGTAAGGGAATGTGAGTAGTTTCAAATCAAAGATTTACTGCAGGCATTTACTCTGAATGCTAGCGCACTAATTTAGTATTATCAACGACTAGGGCAAATTATTAAAAGTCTGTTAAATGAATAGAAGAGGAGTGAAAATGTAACATTACTCTAGTAGTACAAGGAGCACAAATATCCTTTTTCTAAACCAGTTTTTACTGCATACTTATTTATTTCCTAATAATAAAAATGTATTACATATCCCTGCATCTTCAACAACAACAGCAAAAAATCTGCTGATTTGCAAAAAAAGGCCTCTTATTACCTAGTTTGATGATGCAGAGTTGAAAAATATCGATAAAAAATGTATACATATGCACATCAGCTTTTACACACTTATTTAATGCACCAAAACAAAGTCAAATGTCCAAATTGTGGGGGTTTTATTTGTTTGTTCTTTTATGACAAAAATAACCATTAAAATGTATCAATAAACTTGTAATCTGTAAAAGAGTGAAACAATGTTTCTGTCAAAAAAGTTAAATAAGAACGTTTTTAAATAAATACGCTTTGTTCATGTTATAAAACACCCGCAGATGTAGCAAAACACATCTGGTTATAATTCCAACCTTGAAATTAGGATTAATCATAAAATGATGCCTTTGGAATCACTCATATGTGAAAACGGGCCAAGAGCTGAACGCATCTCAGAGAAAGACAAGAATCAAGTCTTTGTGGTGGTGTTTCTGATGATTAAGGGATAATTCAAGACCAAATTATCCAAATCATCCAAAGCAAAAATACTACAAAATGCACATATTTAGTGAGAAAGTGTGACTTGCACAAGCAAAACAGGCACTATTGGAATCAGCTCCCATCATTAGTAAGAAACAATTGTTGTTTCATTCAGCATATTTGATGTTTCTTTTTTCTATTCTATCTACTTTGTTTTTTTTAACTTGCTACATGTACTGAGTTGCCACAGCACTTACAGTATATTAATGCTCTTTTGTTGATTTTGATTGACTCTGTTGTCCTCATCTGTAAGTCGTTTTGGATAAAGCGTCGGCTAAATGGACTCAATGTAAATGATAGCAGGGGGCCGCTTGTTATCTAAATGAAAGAAGGCAAGGTCACATGACCCTGTAAGATCTGACCGTAGGGACCTTCCTGTTGCTCTTTTCTCTGAATGTAGCGCAGCATCCGTCTGACTCTGGACTCGAGGGGTCGATCGTTTGCTGGAGGTGCAGCAGCGTAGTATACATCAATAGTCATTACCTGAGCATGATAGGGGATACATCGATCTTCTCCCTCCTGATCCCCGGCTAAGAGTAGAAGGCTTTATTTGTGTTTGTCTGTCTGCTAATGGAAGCGGTCAGGACGCGCTCCTCCTCATCAGAGGCGTTCACTCATCAATCACAGACTTGGACTGACTGGGCTTCAACGAGGCTCCTGAATCAAATACACTTACAAATGGAGAAGTATCCGGGCTCAGAGTAAACACTCAGGAATCGTATTGGGCAATGTACGGTGTGAGAAATAGCTGCTGCAAGTGGATTAACGTCCTCTCCTCTCCGTCTTTGACAGCGAGTGGCTCAAGCACTTATTCCAGCTGTAGAAAGTAATGATGTTTCTTTAATCAATTTTAAAGGTGTCTAACAATTTTTTTATTACTTAGAGCTTGATCTTTCATATCTTAGGAGACTTAATGGAATTTTCAGGGTAGTTTATCCAATACTTTTTTTAAATGTCAGTCATTTACTCACCCTTTTTATTTAAAATAACCTTTTCTTCAACAGAACATTAAAAAAACTATTTGAAGATTTTCTTCTGGTTTCTCTTGTCCGTGCAATTATAATAAGTCAGGATAAGAATATCATAAAAGTAGTCTATTCCTATCTCCTGAAGTCATATGATAGATTCAAACAACGAAAAGTAAGTCTTTATTCTTAATAATGGCTAATCTCTGGTTCACTGAGATGTGTCATGAATCATGATTCATGAAAGAATCATTCAGACAGGGCTGCGTTTCCCAAAACATTGTAAAGCCTAAGTAGATTGTAGATCTTTTGCCACAGATGGTCTCTATGATCGACTTTCTCTCCCCCAATGCTTTCTGTTTTAAACACCGCTATAGTTTTGTAAACTGGATCTACTGATTCATTGAAAAGATTTGAAATATTCAAACATCGCTATCCTATATTGTAATTGCATGTAAAAGAATAATGGAAAATTGTGTGTGAGTGTTTCTTGGAAGTAAAAAATAATGAGTTTGCAATGACATAGGTTGAGTACACCATGACTGAAATATTTCTTTAAATATACATTTTGTCTATTTTTTGTCCGAAATTTTTGTGTGTGAAATATTAATAGAGATGCTGTAAATGGGGCTATAGATGTCATATAATGAGAGTAGAGAGCTAAAATGAATGTGAATTGCAGCTCAAATCATTTGATATCGGGAGATATCAAGAGAAATGTTGGAGATAATATTGAGGTCTTGAAGTATAGATGGCAGGCGTTGGGAGCACAACTTGACATCTCTTCTGAAACTCTAGCAGCAACACTTTTGAGATTACTGTAGACTTCAGGAGAAAGTTGTGAAAAGTAGGTTACAACAGTCTGTTTCATCTGCATTTAATAAAATTTCTGGGTAAAACTAGCGAGATTTCCTTCCTGCAGGCAGTCTGAGCACAACTTTAATTACATCCAAACATGTTTGTTCTAATGCACATGTGAAATAACCCCAAATATATTTGCAGAATAAGAGAAAAGAAAGTGTGGAGAGGAAATGCATGTGCTTTCAGGGACCGTCTGGTGTGCATACACTGTTGATTGCCGTTGTAATGAGTTGATCTTTCAATTGACTTTGACATGCAACTAGTTTAATCTGACTGGTTAACAGTAGTTCAGTCTGATCTCCAAACACATTCCAGTCCTGATGTTATTTAGTATGGTGGCCGAGAGAGCTCAACCTGCTGCAACTTCAGAAAACATGCAAATAGAAAAAGCACCAACAAATCAAAAAACATCAGTTTGAACACCTGTTCAAATGCTCACAATGCTTTTATTTGCAGCGCATTTCTTTGTTTGGTTGTGTTGTGAGTATTTGCAGTGCAATTTGTTTGTCAAATTGATGAAGGTATTTCTTCTAATTGCAGCACGCTGAGCTCTCTTGGCCACCGTAGTCAAGTTAATTTTTTCAAGGTTCGTGTATGTCACCTCTGTAGCAGTCTGCTGTGAAGTAAAGGGCTTGTACCGCATGGCATGCTGGGAGATTACAGGGCCACCTCATTAACAGCATCTCTGGCTGCCCACGCGAATATTGATGAATGGACACCCTTTAAGTCATTAAGCTGCTGGTGTATTTGTGTCAGTGTGTGTTTATCCTCTAACAGACTGTTTCACACAGCTAACAGACTACTAACCGCTGCTAACCAAAGGGAGGAACATCAGTCACAGTCATTTACCTGTTCATTTGACTTTAAAGGAGCTCTCATCTCCTCTCATCTCATCTGGTCTCATTTCATCTTCTCTTGTCTCTTCTCTCATTCATCTTCATCTTCTCTCTATCATTTAATCTTCTCTTGTCCTCTTCTCTCATTTCATCTTCTCTTGTCTCCTCTCTTCTCTCATTTCATCTTCTCATTGATCTCCTCTCCTCTCTCATTTCATCTTCTTGGTCGCCTCTCCTCGCTCATTGTCATCTTCTCTTGCTCCTCCTCTCTCATTCATCTTCTCTTGTCTCCTCTCCTCTCCATTTCATCTTCTCTTGTCTCCTCTCCTCTCTCATTTCATCTTTCTTGTCTCCTCTCTCTCTCATTTCATCTTCTCTTGTCTCCTCTCTTCATTTCATCTTCTCTTGTCTCCTCTCCTCTCTCATTTCATCTTCTCTTGTCTCCTCTCCTCTCCATTTCATCTCTTGTCTCCTCTCCTCTCATTTCATCTTCTCGTCTCCTCTCCTCTCTCATTTCATCTTTCTTGTCTCCTCTCTCTCTCATTTCATCTTCTCTTGTCTCCTCTCTTCTCTCATTTCATCTTCTCTTGTCTCCTCTCCCTCTCTCATTTCATCTTCTTTGTCTCCTCTCTCTCTCATTTCATCTTCTCTTGTCTCCTCTCTTCTCTCATTTCATCTTCTCTTGTCTCCTCTCCTCCTCATTTCATCTTCTCTTGTCTCCTCTCCTCCTCATTTCATCTTCTCTTGTCTCCTCTCCTCTCATTTCATCTTCTTCTTGTCTCCTCTCTTCTCTCATTTCATCTTCTCTTGTCTCCTCTCTTCTCTCATTTCATCTTCTCTTGTCTCCTCTCCTCTCTCATTTCATCTTCTCTTGTCTCCTCTCCTCTCTCATTTCATCTTCTCTTGTCTCCTCTCTTCTCTCATTTCATCTTCTCTTGTCTCCTCTCTCTCTCATTTCATCTTCTCTTGTCTCCTCTCCTCTCTCATTTCATCTTCTCTTGTCTCCTCTCTCTCTCATTTCATCTTCTCTTGTCTCCTCTCTTCTCTCATTTCATCTTCTCTTGTCTCCTCTCTCTCTCATTTCATCTTCTCTTGTCTCCTCTCCTCTCTCATTTCATCTTCTCTTGTCCTCTCTCTTCTTCATTTCATCTTCTCTTGTCTCCTCTCCTCTCATTCATCTTCTCTTGTCTCCCTCTTCTCTCTCATTTCATCTTCTCTTATCTCCTCTCCTCTCTCATTTCATCTTCTCTTGTCTCCTCTCCTCTCTCATTTCATATTCTCTCCTCTCGTTTCCAATTCATCTTTTGTCTCATTTCATCTCATGTCATATTCTCTTGTCTTCTCTCATCTCTTCATCTTTTATCACATTTTTTGCTCTCATCACTGTCTCGTTTCATATCTTTTCCTCTCATCTCGTATTGTCTCATTTTATCTCCTCTCGTCTCCTTGTCTCATCTCCTCTCCTCTTTTGTCATCTCATGTCATCTCTTGTCTCTTCTCAATTCTTCTTCTCTTAACTCATTTCATTTCAACCCATCTTCTCTACTCTTCTCTCACATCTCTCATTTCATTTCTTTCCTCTCATTCGGTCTTGTCTCCTTTCATCTCATTTAATTTACTCGTCTTCTCTCCTCTCCTTTCATCTCATGTTATCTCCTCTTGTCTCATCTCTTCTTTTCTTATTTCAGCTCATCCCATCTCTTCATTTCTTCTCCTGTACTCATTACCTCTTGGTTGTGGGTTCGATTCCCAGGGAACACACATACTAATGAAAATGTAGAACCTGAATGCAATTGTAAGTCGCTTTGGGTAAAAGCGTCTGCTAAATGCATAAATGTAAATGTAAATCTCTCCTCTCCTCCTCATGTATATACACACAGAACATGCATTCATGTTGAATGCCAAACAGAACGGGGGAAAGAAAGAGATGAGAAAGAGCTGAGCGGGAGGGCGAGATGTGCTGAGGGGAAGAGAATGAACGAGTGGGCGGATGGACGAGACGGAGGAGGAGTGAGTGGGGGGAAAGGAATGAACAGAGAGAGAACAAACGAGAGCAGAGAGACCTGGAGAGGAAGAGGAGAGCCGTATTGACTGTGACAGATGGATCTGTGCTCGACTGCCATTCCAACAAAAATCACAATCTCGCTGACGCTGCTGAGCGTCTACATACAGCTGAGAAACTTCACCTCGCTTCACCTTCATTACAGGATTCACACTAAAATAAAACTACTGTTACAAACAGACTGAATATCCAACCATTCTCTAGGAATCCACTCTGATTTGTCTTGTTCTGGGACCACTTCAGGCGCAGAGCAAAACAGTCGGATTCCAGAAGAAAAAATCTCAATAATGTGCTCCACAGAGAAATAGATTCTTGCAGTGATGCATGAACCCTTCAAAACTGATTTACCATGAGCTCTGGGGCTGTGATTTGATGACATATGCTGCTCAAGTCACAAATCAATAAGATTGTCATGCAACTTACTACATCACCCTCCATCCCAACACAACATCTGCTCAGCAGTGACTCCCATGATGCATTGTGAAGTCAGTCTCCTTACTCTCTCAAACAACTGATATATGTGCACATATTTGAAACGTCATCTACATGGTATTTTATATTAGTAAATAGTTTAAAATTGGCGTATTAGATGTCAATCGCAGTTCTTTCCTGGAATGTAATCCTCTCAAGAAAAAACTTGCTATTTTCAAATCCAATTTTTGTGGTTAGATTTTTTAATGGCAAATTCTGTTGAAAAGCCTATGGAGAAAATGAAAGGGAAGCACTTTTGAGAGCCGAGGCACCCACTTTTACACTCTATTGGTAAATTTCAGATAAGAATTCTAATCTTGTCATAATTGTGCATTTATAAATGATGTTTCTTTTATCACGATATCCCTTCCACAGATTCATTAGTGAACCCCTGATATCTTCAGCGCTGATATCCTGAGAGCCCCTGGTTACAGCGTTTCACACATGCTTCTCCAGCATAATCTCATCTGATTATGGCATTTTATGATCTAATGCGCCCTGTTGACCAACATGGCTGTTTTTGTGGTTGTGCATTATTGTGAAATTGATGCGTGATGTAAATGAGTCAGTCAGTCAAACGTTACAGGCCTGATCCATGGCAGCGGTGTAATTTGATTCTGTTTATCATCATTGGCCTCACGGCTCGAAGGGGTTTGTGTTTGTCTTGCCAAAGCTCGACTAGAGCTGGTTGTAAAGCACCATCTGTAATTTCCTGATTCGAATCAGTTCATTACAGTCAGATGTGATTTCGACTGACACATAATACTTCTTGGTTGATGTGCAATCTTTTTTCTTTGTTTTTCTGGTCCAACAGCACTTTAGAATAGCACAATACTCTTACTACACTGTGCATATTATGCACCTTTTCTGATACCTCAATACAAGCAGAGCACGAGGTGTGAAATACTGTATCCCACAATGCAGTGTATTGTACTTGACCTTTCTGTCCAATCAACTGCAATTTTCAGTCTCATTCATGACTTAATTGGACTGTCAAAAGATACACGGTACAACGTGGTTAAACATAATTGGATTACAGTAAAAATAAATAACCCTGTTATTTTCTAACTAATCGACTACTAAGCTGAAATGAACTTGCACATAAAGTCATTTAATGCTAATATTGCATATGCATACTACTGTTTGAAATGTTTATCATGCATATTGTCAAATATTATTGTTTACAAATGGTATCCAAGCTGACAAGAAACGTTCTCAGAACTTTGGCTAACGTTCTAGTAATATTCTTTCAAAGTTATTTCAGCAACGTTAGTGTCTTCCAGTTGTATCTAACACACAAACATTTCTTCATCGTGCGTGCGTGTGTGCGTGTGTCTGTGTGTGTGTGTGTGTTTGTGTGTGTGTGTGTGTGCTTGATCTGTGGTTCAAGAGTGAAGCCGGTGGGTGGTATTGCACATTTGTGAGCTTTGGCCAGCTTGACTGTGCTTGGCTGCAGATGTAGGTGGTATTTACATTCAAAGCATTACAAATTAAACCAATCTGTCTGACAGAAATCATTTTGAAGTACAGTACATTTCAATGGACATGATGTGGTCATATTAAAATAATCATGTTAATGCATTTTGTTGTATAATGCAACACATTGCTTTACCATTTCATGGATAAAGGTCAAGTGTGTAAGCTTTTCAGTGTTCAGATATACTCTCCTATCCCAGTGAAATGTGTTGAGACATTAAGAGATGCTAACCCGGCTAACAAAGAATGTTGCCAGAACGTTCAGATTAATGAGTAACTTTAATGAAATGTTTGTTCAGAGTTCTCCGGTCTTTAAAGCGTTTGTTCACCAAAAATGAAAATTCTGTCATTAATTACTCATCCTCGTGTCGTTTTAAACCCGGGAGACTTCCGTTCATCTTCGGAACATAAATTAAGATAGTTTTGATGGAATCTGAGAGCTCTCAGACCCTCCATAGACAGCAAGGGTCCTTATGTGATCAAGGTCCAGAAACGTAGCAAGGAGATCGGTAAAATAATCCATATGACATCAGGGGTTCAACCGTAATTTGATGAAGCTACGAAAATACTATTTGTATGCAAAGAAAACAAAAATAACGACTTTATTCACTCTACGTCAGTGTAGCGCCATTTTGGATTATATCCGCTGGACGGAAACAGCGTACAAAAGCAATCTTAGAACATATATCTTAGAACATATTTTTGTTAGCTGGGCAGTTATCTGGTCTTTGATAATGTTCTTAAAATTTTAATTTTTTTTCTAAATTTTTCATGAAATATTTATTTATGAAGTGTTTTAGTTGGACATTTTAAACATTTTTTAAGTGTTACTACTTGTTCAGAGAACATTCAAAAGTAACATTCCTGTAGTATTTGCAAAATTCTGAAATGGAATGTTCACTTGTTTGCATTTTTTTTTTTTTTGAATAAAAAATATTATTATTAAAATTGTATCATTCCCTTAATGTTCAAATTTTTAAAGCATTTAAAAAATTGATATTTTTTTCAATGTTTAAGTAACATTTTATAAATGGCTTACAGTAGAACATATTTGTGTCAGCTGGGAAGTCAGTTACTTTAACTTTCTGAACTAAACAGCTAGACTATTTCTGATGTTCTGAATATAAGAAAGTCTGTTTTAAATGATGACCGTTCCTCAACATCTACTCATCTCAGATCTCAGTTAGACTGTCAAGGTCTATTAAGCATCTTTTATGATTGCAGAGCCTAAAACTACTAAATCAGCATTTGCAAGATTCATGAAGCCTCGTTCAGAGTGAAGCCAAATATCTCGCTGCCATCTGCACAAACGGCCACATGTCCGGTCTGGAGCTGGTTTTGAACACAGTAAATCAAGATGATGCAGAAAAATTCCATTCTCACCTCTGCCTCGCAGAATCCTGAGCTTATTAGACTAGCAGTGACAATAACTCTAAATCTGTTCATTCCTTCTTCCCATCCGGAACTTCACAATCACAATGCAGGTTTTATTGTATACAAAATGATAAATTGTATTCACACAGATCTCTGTGTGCTCACCGCTAGAGAAATTATAGCGTGCGTGCGTGTGGTGTGCGTGTGTGTGTGTGTGTGTGCGTGCGTGCGTGCGTGCATGCGTGGTGTGTGGTGTGTGTGTGTGTTTCAGGATCTGCTGTGATTCATAAAAGCAAAATGTGTCTTATATTTCATGGCTAGGGTTGTGTGGGTGGTCTATAATAGTTTATGTTACGAACAAATCCTAGGATACACTAAACTATGTACTGTAGGGGAGACCGGGGCTAGTTGTCACAAGGGCATTTTTCCTTAGTAACTAGGCTGTAAGATTTTTAGTTAAAGTCTAATTAATGCTTATTATATTAACAAATGCTGTGCTTTTAAAAAAAATTGTTCAAAATAAACTCTTAAAATATGATAATTTGTGAATACTTTCCTCCCAGAAAGTAGAAAAGCAATATTTTCTATAATAATTACAGTAGTTGTTTTTGGTTTATATCTGATAATTTTGTATATAATTTTTATGTATTGCATATTTCAAAATAACACATATGATGGAAATATTATATCTCGGCCAAGACTAACGTGTAGATGTTAAAATAATTATCATTTATTCCATATTCTCCATATTTCTTTTTTTTTCTCTTCTCCCTAATGTATATCTGTCATTTTCTCTCTCATGTTGCTGGCAGCTTCCTCATACAGAATCCCATTCATTCACATTAAGCATCAAATATTAAAAGCTCTATTAATATGGGATGAAATCGAGGATCTGTGTTCTCTTTAATCAGTTCAATGACACAATAATTACTCATCTGTTTCATCTGTGAAGATTTACTGTGCTATGTAATGACTCCAACCTTTACATTAATCCTGTTAATGAACATTAATTAAGTATCCTAAATATAGCAGGACCCTGACACTTGTAGTTGTGATAGAAGAGCACATGAAGATCGTCGCTGTGAATTCTAGGGCAGCTTTGAACTCCTTGTACAGTGTCTGTGCTGTACGTTCACAGTGTCCTCTCTCTCTTTTACTAATAATGATCTATGTTTAGCATATGCAAATGTTATTCTATTTTCCTGGTGATTAGAGCTCAGCATGCTAATGTGAAGCCTTTGGCTTTTCTCACTGCTGTTGTGTGATGATTCCGGTCTCAGCTGTTATATAAATTATATTTGAGCAAATAAGCAAAAATCGAAAGAAAAAAAAACTGCTACATAATGTTGCTTTGATCCTGCAGTTTAAGAAAATAATTGTAATTACGTTTTGTCGAAAATGGAACTCGATATGAATTAATCAAAATATTGTTACCTGAAACACTTGCATGTGTCATCAAACATTTTTTTAAACATCAGACATTCTTCTGTCCTCAGACTTTCTTCTCACGTCAGACACTCTTCTGTTATCAGACGTTATTTCTCATCAGATACTTTTGCTTTTCTACAATCAGAGGTTCTTCAAGCATCAGATGTCCTTCTAACATCAGACATTTTTCAGGCATCTCACTCTTCCAGCATCAAACGTTTTTCAAGCATTAAATGTTCTTCCATCATCAGACGTTCTTCAAGCATCTGATGCTCTTTCAGCATCAGACATGTATCTGGTATCTGAGGTTTCTTCAAGAATCTGAGGCTTTTCCTTCATCAGACCCTTTTCAAGCATCAGACACTCGTCAAGCATCAGGCATTCTTTCGTCATCAAACGCTCTTCTGTTATCAGATGTTTCTTCAAGAATCTGACGCTCTTCCATCATCAGACATTTTCATGCATCAGGTGTTCTTCTGTCATCATCAGACATGTTTTCAGGCATATGTTACTCCTCAAGCATCAGATGCTCATCAAGCATCAGTTATTCTTCCATCATCAGATGTTCTTGTGTTATCAGTCTTTTCTTCAAGAATCTGATGCTCTTCCATCATCAGACATTGTTCAAGAATTAGATGCTCTTGTGTCATCAGATGCTTTTTCAAGAATCTGAATCTTTTCTTTCATCAGACGTTCTTCTGTCATCAGACTTTTTTTCAGGCATCCAACGTTATTTTAGCATCAGACATCCAAGCTTGTCAAGTATCAAGCGTTCTTCCGTCATCAGACGCTCATCCGTTATCATACGTTCTTGAAGTATCTGATGCTTTTCCATCATCAGACATTTTCAAGCATCTGACACTCTTCGAGCATCAGATGCTCATCCGTTATCAGACAATCTTTAAGCATCAGATGCTCTTCTGACATCAGAAGTTTTTTCAGGCTTCTGACACTCTTCTAGCATCAGTTGTTCATCAAGCATCAGTTGTTCTTCCGTCATCAAACACTGTTCTGTTATCAGACATTTCTTCAAGAATTAGATGCTCTTCCATCATCAGACATTCTTCAAGCATTAGATGCTCTTGTGTCATTAGACATTTTTTTCAAGCATCTGACGATCTACCAGCATACGTTGCTTTCAAGCAACGGATGTTATTCCGTCATCAGATGCTTAACTGTCCTTAGACAATCTTCCATCATCTGATGTTTTCAAGAATCTGATGCTCTTTCTTCATCAGATGCTCTGCCATTATCTGAAGTTTTATCAAGCATTAGATGCTCTTTCATCATCAGGTGTTCTATACGCATTAGATGGTCTTCTGTCATCAGATGTTTTTTAAAGCATCACATGCTCTTCCATCACCCGACGTTCTTCAAGTATCAGAATCTCTTCAGAATAAGTGTATTTTTAAACATCAGACACTTTTCCAGCCTCATGTTTGTAAATCCATCATCAGATACTGCTCTAATCAAATAGAGTGTTTCAGCTTTATGGGTGGGAGAAATTAAGCAACTGTTCACTCTCTAAAATGGAATCTACGGCCTTCTCAAATCCCATCACCATCTGTGTGTGTGTGTGTGTGTGTGTGTGTGTGTGTGTGTGTGTGTAGGTGTATCTCAGAAAGAGACTGTTCATAGATTGCATTATAAATTACATTTTCAAAGGCCTTGTAAAAAATAAGTGCAAAAGAATTAGAGTTTGAGTGTGTGTTTCCTATATATATCGATATCAAATCAGGCTGGCTGTAACAAACAGTAGGCAATGTAATGCTCTGTTTGGATGCGTATACTTGTAACAATGAATGAAGGAACATCAGGGTATTACCAGATGCCTTAGAAGAATCAGAGGAAACCACTTCTCATTTAAATGACCTGAAATAAAGCCAGGACACAATCACTTGAGACATTAGCTGCATGTTCTCTGTGTTTCGTAAACACTGCAGTCACTGCCAAATATAATGATTGAATAGCCAAACAGTTCAGAGAAACAAATAACTGTGTAATGTGTGGATCTGCAGAGGCTCAAGGGCCGGTCGCACAGATTTTAAGCATGCTAAATTATTTCAGACCCTGCAATATGGACAGAAGGATATAATGTCATGCTCCAGGGCTTCTGTTTCGAATAAATAATAAAATAGAATAAATTCACAATGTTAAAATATCTAATTCTCTCAGTTTTCAGTAGCTCTGCCAACCATGCAGCCATTTTTTTGTAATTTATTATTTAATTAAAAAATTTGAATTCTTCTTAACTTCTTGTACCACCAAAATAAGAGGTTGCTGCATGTTTAATTTTTAGCCAAAATCCTCTGTTGTTCTTTTCACACCACAGATTTGGCAAATATTGTGTGCAAATGCTTGTGCATTTTGTAAAAAAAACACTGTTCAGCTGGAGATTAGTGATAAACGCACATGCACTAGGCTCTAGGAGCTTAGAGAAAGAGAGAGATAAATAAAAACAAGCTTGCATCAGATCTCAATCCCATTTATTTCTTACTGTCCTTTAATTTCCTACTGTCTTTCTCAACAAAAAGCTAGAAAATCAGGCATTATTCACAGCTTTTGTGCGCATAAGTTTGACATAAGTAGACAGAAACCGTGTTCTTTCCATCTTTTCACAGACTCCTTTAGCAACGATAAAATGCTGTTAGAGTTTTGTCTTCTTATACCCGAAAGGTCAAATTAGGTTACGAGTCCCAATTCAGCGACGTAAAATGTCACAGAGGGTTTTTAAGCACACAGTAAATGTGTACCGACATGTTCAGTGATGCACGCCGGGCCTGTAGCTTTCCTTTGGACAGCGACCCCTGATGTCTGAAGGGAGGAATGAGATTTCATCTGGATAAGATCCATCTCATCCGGATGCTTCGAGGAAATTATTATGTGTGTTATGTAATGTTTAGAATCGATTATACTTTAAAACAGTTCATAAGAGTTGCACATCCTTGGTTATGCAAGCGTTTTTATTTTTTGTATTTTATGTGGAAACAAACCACAAAAATGCAAATTGTCATTAATTATTCACCCTCATGCCGTTCCAAACCCGTAAGACCTTCGTTCATCTTCGGAACACAAATTAAGATATGTTTTATTAAATCCGAGAGCTCTTTGACCCTCCATAGACAGCAATGCAACTGAAATGTTCCCAGGTCCAGAAACGTAGCAAAGACATCAGCAAAACATTCGATGTGGCATCAGAGGTTCAACCGTAATTTTACAAAGCTACGAGAATCATTTTTGTGCACAAGGAAAACAAAAATAACGATTTTATTCAACAATTTTTCTCCTCATCCCGTGTGCTGCGACGCATTGTGAACAAATATTGCGATGCATGTGCTTGCTTCCGCTTCATGTAAACGCCACATGGACTATAGATGTCCTTGCTACGTTTCTGGGCCTGAACAGTTCAGTTGCGTTGCTGTCTATGGAGGGTCAGAGAGGCAGAGAGCAATGTCTTAATTTGTGTTCTGAAAGTCTAACACCGTGTCCTAACTACACGCAACGTGACACACAAGAAAAGGTATCCTTTCCATGTTAATCAGAGTTTTTGTCATAACTAGCCACGACGGTGACACACAAATTTCTGATTTAGAAACAGTTTCTATTCCCGCAACATCGTGGCTGGAATAACAACATACAAACTATATGACAGTAGATGATCTCAGGTGATTATGTGCTTTATGAGCTTTATTCAAAGTTGAACATGTCTAATATTAGTTTAAATATCATGTTGCGTGACTTTATAGCCATCCTGAAAGCAACAACAGATAGTTTACCTCAGATCTTGAAATTAAATTGACCGCAAAGATGACCGTTAAACTTACGGCGAACCAACAAGTGTTTTCCATAACAAAGATGGTATCAGTCACTAAGTATGTACATTTAATGATGTTAAAAAGGCTTAATATTTATGAGTTAGATATAAACGTATCCAGTTCGTTGCGAGTGCAGTGCGCTTCCAGAGAGAGCCCGCCCACACACGCTTCTGATTGGCTGTGATATTTGATTGATTCTGTCGCGTCGCGCTGTTTCGTCATGTCTATGCGAGGACAGCCAAACTGTGTTTTGCTGGAATCCTGTCGCATCACGTGTGATTGGGACACGGTGGTTACTGGTTTGGAACAACATGAGAGTGAGTAAATAATGACAGAATTTTCAATTTCGGGTGAACTATCCCTTTAAATTGTATTTAACCTGGAATATTATTTTGTGTCTTCAATTATGAATGGAAAATGCTGTCAGTTTAACGTTACAGCAATATTTAACGCGTAATGTTATTTTAATATAATTGCGAAAACCATTATAGTTTTTATTAATATTTTGAATCAGTTTTTATTTTATATTTTCAATTGACATTTTAACGTTTTAGTAATTTTGTTGTGCGTTTTCATTTTTTCTGTTTTTTTATATAGTTTTTATTACATTTTATTTCAGTTTGTTATTTTAATATATGAAGATGAGCCAAATTAAAATGTGAAATTTTATTTCAGTTAACATCTTATATAAAATAAAATAAATTTCCTTATTTATAAGTAATGCATTTTTTTTTTTTTAGATTAAAACACACAAGAGTGCCTCCTCAAGGCACAAAGTGATGTAAGTATACATAAATGGGACTGACAACGGGAACTGGTTAACTAAAAGTTCTTCTAGGCAGAGAGATGTTTTCGGGCTGGATTTAATAGCAGATGAGTCTATAATGACTGCATGTGTAGACTGTAATGACTCTGTGTAGTGAGTTTTGTGGTGTGAAAGGAAAAGGCCTCAGGTTTATCATTTGCTGCACATATTTATCAGATGACTCAAGGTCAGTTGCTCAAATGAGGCCATGGCTGAGTTTTTTCTGGGAAAGCATTTTGGTAAAATAAAAAATTAGTGTTTAGCCTCGCCGTGGCTTAAGTGCTCTTTCAGTGCTAGTTTGAACAGTTGACCGTAACTTGCTTGTGTAAGAGTGAATCCTCAATCTGGTTGAGAATAGCCTGAAAAGAAATGCTGCATCAGTGTGTGTAATATGTGTGCTGTGGTTAGTGCGCACTGGCTTTGGCATGTGAGTGCACTTGCTGAAGCAGCAAAACAGATGAATCACTGCGCACGTGAGAATGCGTGTATATGTGACAGAGGAGAGAGAGAGGATGTATTATGGTGAATCTTGTGAAAACATGTCCAGGTCCCAATTTTAAAATACAAATATAAGCCTCTTTTCATGGAGTAGTTTACCCCCAAACAATCACTTACTTAGCCCCTCAGGTCATTCAAGATGTGGATGAGTTTATGTCTTCATCAGAACAGATTTGGATCACTTGCTCACCAATGGATCCTCTGCAGTGAATGGGTGCCGTCAGAATGAGAGCCCAAACAGCTGATAAAAACATCACCATAATCCACACCCCTCCAGTCCATCATAATATCTTGTGAAGTGAAAAAAAAATCCATCATTAAGACGTTTATTAATACGAGTCCTCTAGCCATAAAACACTGCTTTCTCCAGTGAAAAGGTCGTATCGTCTGAACCTAATGAGAAATCTGCACAGATCAAGCACCGTTTACAAGCAAACCAGTTCTAATCAAATATATGAGTGGATTTTGATTTGAGAGGACAACAGCGGATGGACTTTTTCACTGGAGGAAAAGTAATTATGGATGAGTATTTGGCCCGAAACAACGGTTTGAGGTTAAAATGTCTTAATGATGTGTTTGTTTTTTACTTCTCAAGATGTTAACTGATGGACTGGAGTGGTGTGGATTGCTTGTGGATTATTGTGATGTTTTTATCAGCTGTTTGGACTCTCATTCTGACGGCACCCATTCACTGCAGAGCATCCATTGGTGAGCAAGTGATGTAAAGCTACATTTCTCCAAATCTGCAAAAATATACTATACATATTTCTACAAAAAATATATATATTTAAAAAGTACAAAAAGTTGGCTTAATTTTATTTAAAAAGAATATAATTTCTTGATTTTATTGTATTTTTTCTGACGATTTTGAGGTGACTTTTTTTTAAGTTTCAACCAAATACTTGCATCCAACTCAAGATTTTATCGGTAAAGGGTTTTAGCAAATTTTTATTTTTTTTTACTGACTTTCATCACTCTTTCTGCTCTATTTCTATTTGATCGATCACCCTCACCAACCCTTTTCAGGGTCGCTATGGAAACGTCCCGGTGGTGGGGGGAAATCTATGAGCCGGACCCCCAATACTGATGCCCAACTCTTTCTTTCTTCTTTTATTGTGCTTATTAGCATGCTAAACATTGCAAAAACATCTGCATACATTATATGCAAAACCTATTCAGTTGTGTTCAGGTTTTTCAGTTTCTCTCTCAGTGTCTTATCATTCAATATTCTCATATGCAGCCTCACTTCTCTGAGATCTCCAAAGCATCTGTTTTGTACCTCCCTCAATGTGCTGTTTTAAAAAGAAGCAGTGCAGGTTTCGTCCCTGAGCCGGTGTGCAGCAGAAACAAACACATGCATCCTGGTTATTTTAGCTCATATTGTGACTCAGACTTTGCCAGGCTGCTATATTGGGCGGATTCGTTCTCTGCAGTTGACAAGCCTGCCGTGGTACGGATGGCATTACATCAGGAGAGAGAGAGAGGTTGCTCTGGTAATAAGGGGAAATGATGGGGTAGCCCCACTAACCTCCGTGAAACCCGAGCACAAAGCCGGCTCTGTCTGTCTGTTTAGTAGTCTGAGCGAGAGCAGAGAGAGCAGCTCAAACTTTGTTTTAGACAAGAGCTGCTCTGTGATGGAATAAGGCCGTTTAGAAAGAGACAATTGGAGGAAAAAGTAGGACGAGTGAGTATGGATAGCGTGCTCTGAATTTAGAAACAGCTAAGTGTCTGTAAAATTATATTTAAAGAGAGAGAGCGAGCAGGCGCCCACTCGCACTCGCTGTTGTGCTACAGATCAGCATTAGATTGAGACGAGAGTGTGTCTGTTGGAAAGATTAATCACAAATGAAATGAAGAAATCATCCCTGTAATCTCACAGTCTCTCCTCTAGAGTTTGTAAGAGTCTCAAAGGGTGCTCGGATGTGTCAAGGTTCAAGTCTGCCGTCAGATTGCTCGTAGTTTGCTCTTTCAAAGCTCAGGAGGAAACAATGAAGTGGTTTGTAACTTCGTCTCAATGTTTCTCCTGATATTTCTTAGTAGCACTAAACAATGTTTTATTATTCACTAAAACAATAACTATTCAAATCATTTTCAGTGGAATAAAGCTGTAAAATATAAATATTACAAATAAAACTTTAAGCCACTAGAAATGTTTTATTATTCACTAAAACAATAACTATTAAAATCAGTTTCAGTAAAATAAAGCTGTTAAAAAATAAATATTACAAATAAAACTTTAAGCACTAGAAATGCTTTATTGTTCACTAAAATGATAACTATTAAGAATTGACTGAATGACTGAATAAAGCTGATAAAGTAAAATATATTAGAATAAAAACTTGAATTATGTTGCCTTGGTATGTGCAAGTACAGAAAGGTTTTTGAGTATTTGAGCTAATAAAAGCCTTGCGCACACAGATGTCCCTCTCTGAGACCTTCGGAGGACACAATCCTGCATCCTGGCAGCCATTTCTACGCTTATTCATTGTGATTTGACTCAAAGGCTCAATGTAATGTTGCTAAGCATCACGTCCATCATCATCAGCAATAGGTTGTTGTCCTTGTAACCATATTTCACCTCAATAAAGCATCATTTCATTGCCTACGCATGCCTTTTATTCTACCAATGTCTGTTTCTGCATCTAACATATTTTATAATCACGTACATGATTTACTCCGCACTATAAAAGCGAGCGGTACAAAGCCGCCAGCTGGAGATATTTATGTTGGATTGTGAGCACTGCGTTTCTGATGATGACATTTACAGATGCATTTTCTCTTTTCTTTCCAGGTCCCCTGGTGAGCTGGTTCCTCTCCGTCTTGCATCACCTCCTTTATTTCTTCTCTCCTCTGAACTCCGAAGCGCTTTGAGGAGCGAGGCCATGGCACGGTTTACCTCTCCGTCCTCCTCCTGTCTCTCGTTCCTCCTCCTTTCTCTGCCTCCATCCTGTTCTCCTGAATCCCAGCGGGAAGAACCATCTCTCCAGCCCTCCGTCGCTCCAGAAGCTCCATCAGAGCTCTACAGTAATCTGACCGATGCCGGCGACGGTGCTGCTCCGAAGAACCCGTGCACCGATCCAGTGGAGTGCAGACCTGGAATCATCCTGCCCGTTGTGGAAACCCATCAAACCCAGTCTGGGAGAGCAAGATCGTCCGGGCTGTCGTGTATTTCTTCTTTCTCATGTACATGTTTCTAGGAGTGTCCATCATCGGCTGATCGATTCATGGCATCTATAGATGTCATCACGTCACAGGTGAGTCTGTCTTCCTGTATTCCCCTCGTTTAGTCAAAGAATCAGCAAAAAGTCTCAGAAAAAAGGTACAAAAGCTGTTACTGGGGTCAAAGGTACATTTTGTATCCTATTTACCCCTTAAAAGTGCATTTTAGCGCTAGTGTTGGTATCGAGAACCGGTTCCAAATTTCCCAAGGCCTGTGGACCAATAAGACATGAGCATTTCGATTCCTTTGTGTGCATTTTAATGTGATTTTAAACCATTCAAGTGCAAGAATATGCAAAAGAGTAGAAAATTAAGATTTATTATTAATTTTCCTAGGTTAATATTATTTCTCACTTTAGGAGTTGCTTGCCAGTGCTTCTGTTAATTGACCAGCAGGACATTTTGACATAATCTTGGATGTTTTATTGTTGGGTTCATTTACCAAATAATATTGTTGAATATATTGTGCATAACTGTTTATCATTTGATAAAGAAAGAGTTCCCTTCCGAAGGGAACTTCTACGCTACGTCCTCTAGGGACGCTATGGGAACGCCTTCAGCGTGACCGGTTACCTGAAGCATGATTAAAAACACCCAATGCACTTGGCATTGGCAGGTGGGACGCCTATGACGCAAGCTAATGAGCGTCGCGAGCATAAAGGGGGCACCTGTGGAACACATCATCCTCTTTTTTCCTTCAGGGGACCTTGTTTCTGAAGTGTGAGTAGAATATGTCTGTTGAGAAGCGGCTTTAGGAGGTGTGTCGTTCCGTGTCAGCGCCGTCTGACAACTAGATCACACACACGATCTATGCGTTATGTGTTTGGGCGAAGAGCACGCGCACTCTGTTCTCGAGGGAATGGAGTGCGTTCATTGTGAGCATTTTTTCTGGGGAAAAAGCTCCGCCTCTCGGTTGTCCCTTTTCATCGAGAGAATTGGGGCGATCATCTGCCCCCCGCGGCTCGGGTCCAGCCGCTGCTGAGGCAGTGGAGAGACTGAGTTCGCGGCGATCGGCGGCTGACGAGAGTGAACTGCGGGGGAAGATGTATTGTCTGTTACATCTTCT
Source organism: Oxygymnocypris stewartii (assembly GCA_003573665.1). Lineage (NCBI taxonomy): Eukaryota > Metazoa > Chordata > Actinopteri > Cypriniformes > Cyprinidae > Oxygymnocypris > Oxygymnocypris stewartii. The sequence continues at coordinate 21,992 of QVTF01007653.1, forward strand.
GATCCAGCAGGAAGTGCGTTGCTGGCTCATGGTGTGCGGATGAAGGTGGAGAGGATATTTTTGAGCCTTCTCAGCTTGTCTGCCCCGCCGCGATTAGAGCTGAGTGAGGTTATGAAGCGTGCGCTTCTGGCTAGGTATTCCTACAGTGGATGCACGAAAAAGGGGGAGTGGCTCGCAGGTAGACTTGATGAGCGATCTCTCTCTGGCATAACCTCCCAGCTCCCGTGAGCCTCCCATTCCTTCTCCAGATATTAATAGTAAGATCGTAAACCTTATTCAGCCCGCATCCATCGGTATGCTGATATCGAAGGGAGGCGCGAGCGCGGATATGCGTCGTTGCCCCCTAGAGGCGCTAAAAAAAAAAAAAAAAAAAAAACAAAAAAAAGATTTTTTAACGCTGGATTGAGTGTTGTTAGGCTTCCTCTCATTTAAGAGAGTCCTTTTGCTGAGGCCACCACTCTCCAGGGGCTCCGTCTCTGGCAGTAAGGATGTAGGCTGCTGAGGAGCCTCACTAACTGCTTTTGGCGCTGAGTGTAGCCAGGGCTGAGGCCTCCACTCTTAAGAGCCTCTCAACCAGGGTTGAGTGTTGCTAGGCTTTCCTCAGCAGAGAGCCGTTCTGCTGAAGCCTCCACCTCTTCAGAGCTCCGTCTCTGGCAGTAAAAGGAGGTACGCTCTGAGGAGACTCACTGACTGCTTCTGACGTTGAGTGTAGCCAGGCTGAGGCCTCCACTCTTAAGAGCCTCTCCCCTACTCGGATCGAGTGTGCGTAGGCTTCCCTCTCCCTCTCATTTAAGAGAGTCCTTCTGCTGAAGCCCACCACTCTCCAGGGCTCCGGTCTCTGGCAGTAAGGATGTAGGCTCTGAGGAGCCTCACTAACTGCTTTTGGCGGCTGAGTGGTAGGCCAGGCCTCCTCTCGCTATAGAGAGTCATGAGGCGCTCCACTCTTAAGAGCTCCTCAACCAGGGTTGAGTGTTGTTAGGCTTCCCTCTCAGGCAGAGAGCCGTTCTGCTGAAGCCCTCCACTCTTCAGAGCTCCGTCCTCTGGCAGTAAAAGGAGTACGCTCTGAGGAGACTCACTAACTGCCTTCTGACGTTGAGTGTAGCCAGGCTAAGGGCCTCCACTCTTAAGAGCTCCCCTACTCGGATCGAGTGTGCTAGGCTTCCTCTTGTTCAGAGAGTCATTCTGCCTGAAGCCTCCACTCTCCAGAGCTCCGCTTAGACAGTACTATGTGCATGCTCTTTCTTGAGCCCCACTAGCTGTTGTAGCTTTGAGTGTAGAAGTCTCCTCTCATTCTGGAGAGTCGCCTCTGAGACCTCCACTCTGAGAGCCATTCTCTAGTCCTGTGACGGCGAGTTTTGAGCTGCCCTGAAGAGCTAGATCTGCTGGGCAGGGATTGTGTTCCTCGGCGTCTGTGACTTAGGAATCCAGCTTTGCGACACTCTTTCCCTCAGCATGGCGGCGTGGGCATAGCGTTCCCATAGCGTCCCCTAGAGGACGTAGCGTAGAAGTTCCCTTCGGAAGGGAATGTCTCAGGTTACGTATGTAACCATAGTTCCCTGAGAATGGGAACGAGACGCTACGTCTCTAGCAATGCCTTCGGGCATTCCTGTCGGTCCCCCTTGAAAAAAAGAGGATGATTGTGTTCCACAGGTGCCGCCCTTTATGCTCGACAGACGCTCATGTAGCTTGCGTCATAGCGTCCACCTGCCATGCCAAGTGCATTGGGTGTTTTTTAATCATGCTTCAGGTAACCGGTCACGCGGAAGGGCGTTCCCACTAGCGTCCCTAGAGGACGTAGCGGTCTCGTTCACCATTCTCAGGGAACTATGGTTACATACGTAACCTGAGACGTTCTCTTTTATACTCATTCTCATGTCGTTCAACACCCAGATGTGTTTTTTTTTTTGTGTGCAAAATTAACTTTATTTATGGCATCTTGATGCAAAACGAAGAATATTACCATAAAAACATAGTAAACGTGTGATAGAAGTCTTCTGAAAAGAAGCATGGTGTTGTAATTGCCACGGTGAGGCATGCATGATCTGATCAAATGCACACGTTGAATGGCAAACGCATAAAGGTAAGTGGTAAACTCAAGTTGGTGCCTCACTGAAAGTTCGTTCCATGTGGCTTGTTCAAACTGGTGCATTTGGTCATGATATTTGTGAAAACTTTAGAATTATATTGAATAATGTCCTCATGCAAAGCAATCAAATGACTTTATAAGGCTTGGAATATAGTGCATGAGCATATAGTATTTCATTTTTTTCTGTTTATTTTGTGTTCTTGGGGCTTGACAGCCCCTCTGGACTGTTTTATGACAAAAAGCTGAGTGAAGATTCATAAAGTTTTGCAAACTGCATACAGGTTTGAAGCGTCATGACATGAGGGTCTCAGGATTGTCAGGTTTGGGTGAACCTTGTCTTTAAAAGCGTCACCTTCACCAGAGCTCAGTTTAGCTTGTAACTGCTGTTATTAAAATAAAAACAACCGCGACTGTTTCTGCAGCCTCTGAATGTTTAATGAGATGCAAATGCTTGCAGTGTGCTTGATGTTCTTCTTTCTTTCTGCTAAAACGACTGCCTCGTCAACACTTGTCAAGGGTAGATCGCCTACTCTTATCACCTCCGCTGACTCATGCGCCATAAACCTGTCCAAAGAGGAAAATTAGCCAAAACGCTTTTAGAAAGCCTAGTTTTCCTTTAGTTCTTTTATTTTGTCAGTAAGTCTGCAGAAAATAAATCACACAATCAAAAACTCTAGCTTTATATTACATGGCTGCTGAGTTTGAAATGTCACCAGATGCATTGATTTACAGATCTCCAAAATACTTTTATAAATAAATGTGGAACACAATAAAACAAAATCACAGTCACAAACATTTGCTATACAGTTATAGATAAATATTTAAAATAATAATAATAGAATTGCCAAAATCTGAATGGATTTGTGCTTCATCACAGTCTGTCTATGCTTTATAACCAGGTTAGTCATTTATATCACATAATAGACTGTATTGCATTGGGTTTTAGGAGCATCTGAAATATTATGTAATGTCATGTTCACATTTATAATCTTTAGTATTTAATCCCAAGCCCCAGGGATATATCTTTAACACATCACTTCATTATACAGTTGAGCATAATGTATATATTTTATACAATGTGTGCATATTAAAATAAACATCTCGTAAACTAAAACTACAACCATACAGAACATCATTACTTGAACTGAAATAAAAGAAACATTAACTGAAATAACATCAAATATGAAAAAAAACTGTTTAGAAAACATATTTAATTTACGAAACATAAACAAAATTATACAAACTGTATATATAAGAATCGAAAGCTAATACAAATAACAAAAACACACAATATTATTAAAACATTCAAATGGAAAAATATTCATAAAATATTCATATATGAATAAATAAAATACCCTTGCTCGGGTCATTTTGACCTGGAGAGGATCTTTTTCCTGAAAATGCTAGTTAATGTTATTGCATTGGACTCAAACCTACTGACTTTGATCACACAGGGCACCCCCCCGACTCATTTACTTCAATTATTTGAATGAACATCG
>QVTF01007654.1:0-25475 GCA_003573665.1 Oxygymnocypris stewartii
GAGACCGAACTAGCAGCTTATAAATATATCGACATCCCCCTTCGCAAGCAAGTAGAGATAAGGTAAATACTTGCATCTTTGCATTGGTGGTTAAAATGAAGCTTTGACAGTTTAACAAAAGGTTTTGCACAAATGAGCCAAAAAGACAGTGGTGCAGGGTGTGCAATATCGTCTGTGATATATAATAATTGTTGTTTTAACGATGTGCGATTTTACATTATCAGTATTTTGCCAAAAACCAAACAAATCACTCTAAACAGTGTGCCGTGAAATCTAGTAGATTAAACTAGTGCGTGCGCGAGCATTTAGGGGCCGCTCACATATCGCGTCTTTTGCGCGCTCAAGTTCGTTATTTCAAATGTAGACGCGCGGTATGCGCGCTCATAATGGAAGCGACGCGCTCGTTTTTTTCCAGGCGCGTCCGCGCCGCATCGATATAAAAACATCTCAACTTTTCAGAATGCCGCAAGCGCACCGCAGGTCATGTGACGAAATTTCCTTCTTGTGTAACGGAGAGCGCAGCTGATGGTTGCTTAGCAGCGACAAACGTTTTCCACGCGTTTTTAGGCGCGATATGTGAACGGGCCGTTGAACTGCGTGATTCAGTCTGTTAAAATGCGTTTAGAATGATCACAAAATTGAAGATATAGAAGCAGAAAATGTATATATTTATATAATTTAATATAGTAAGTCAACATCACATGAAGAATGCCGTTTTTCTCAAAAAATCACCATGATTACATAGGCCTGTAGTTTTTCTTTTTACAACAGTTCAAAAAACAAGAAGTTAATTAAGAGACTTAAGTTTTAGACACCATATTACCTGTTTTTGCTCTATTTTAAAAAACAAAAATAATTCCAAACACAGTTTTGCGTCTCTGACTCTGAGCAATGACGTGTTTTGTTCCTGAATGAATTAACCGTTTAAATGATTCTGTTCAATCGCAATGATTCGCTTATCAGTGACTTGCTGACACCTACTGGTGGTTTTAATTTAACATGTATCAAGTATCTTTTGATTATTTATTTTTTTTTTTATTTAAATGACTATTTAACATTTGTGACCCTGGCCTGGAGCACAAAACCAGTCTTAAGTCGCTGGGGTATATTTGTAGCAATAGCCAACAATACATTGTATGGGTTAAAATTATACATTTTTCTTTTATGCCAAAAAGCATTAGCATATTAAGTAACGATCATGTTCCATTAATATTTTGTAAAGTTCCTACTGTAAATATATCAAAACTAAGAGCTTTATTTGAACAAACTTTAAAGGAGATTTTCTCAATATTTGTTTTTTTTGCACCCTCAGATTCCAGATTTACAAATATTGTCCGATCATAACATACCATACATCAATGGAAATATGATTTATTCAGCTTCCAGATGATGTATAAATCGCAATTTAGGAAAATGGACCCTTATGGTTTTGTGGTTCAGGCTCACATTTTAATATTATTTATCAAAACATTATTTCTGCATTTGTAACTGCAGGCTAAATGCATTCATGTCAGTGTGTAATACATACTGTATATGCCACTTCAGATGAAGCTTCTGTGTTTCCTCTGCATTGCAAAGATTAATTTTGTTGATTGATACTGATTTAATTTGCCTGGTAACAGCCCAAATGTCTTATTATTCTAATTAACCGATTCCTTTAATTAAAAACACCTAGTTTGAGATTTATAGGCCTATCCCAGGTGTGTCAAACTCAAACACCATGTAGTTTTCAAATAAGCCTAAATGATTAGTTTAACTGGATCAGATGTGTTTAATTAGGGTAATATCTACACTGTGTAGGGCTGTGGCCCTCTGGGAACTGAGTTTGACACCTTTGGTCAATCCCATTTTTTCCTCCCTCCCATTGTTAAAATGTAACTAAGTAATTTTTACTCTGAGTAAATTTTAAATGAGCTACTTTTTACTTTTACTTGAGTATATTTTAGACTGGTACTTTTACTTGTACTTAAGTAAAATTTCAGTAATGTAATGGTACTTTTACTTGAGTACAATATTTTTGTACTCTTTCCACCTCTGGAGAACACAATTACAGTTGCAGGGAGTGATAGTGATTCTTCAGTGCCTGCAAATCTTCATCACTCAAGACACAAACGATTTTAAATAACTACAATTACTATTTCACAGATGCTTTCTTATCAAACAACTTACAGAAATTCACGTTGTGTTTTAAGATGCCAGACAGCTTAACTTACAAGGCATGTGTCTAGAAGTAAAATTCTGGAGGTTTTTCAAGTGGATTACTTCCTACTTAATCGGTCTATATCGGTCAATACAGTTATTTCTGTATCTGTATTGCTTATCCAAAAAATGTTGCAACCAAAACCATAATCTAAAGGTTAGAAAGTTTAAGCTCATTGGACAACAGTAGATTATGAATGCTAGATTCATTAGTTTCTACCGGCATGATAATTCATTGTTTCATTGGCTGCTAAATAGACTTTCTGAATACACAGTTAAAACACATAGAATTTTTTTTTTTTTTTCAAATGACCTCAAACATTTTAACATTATCTGTTATCTTTCTCCATAAAGATGCCCATGTACCTGGATGTTGTCTTTGTCAGACTGCGTTGTGAGAGGGATGAAGACTTGTCTCCAGTCTCCAGTGCTAGATGTCTCTGAGGTCCAAATCAAAGTTTGCAGAATATCACCCTCTAGCAAAACTTTGAGTTCAGAACTCTTCTTGTTAGGTTTATGGTACCAGAACTCCAGACAGGAGTCTTCTGAGACATTAATAAATCCACTCTTGAGGCGAAACGCACCAGATGGACTCTCAGGATGGAGAGATGTTTCCTCTAAAGCACGTAGACAAAACACGTGTCAATTTAAGTGATTTGGAAGAGAGCTGCTGAAATGATGTCCGTCTTATCAGTTTTGGTTTTCTGTGAAAATCTTAGCCTTTAAAAGATTGTAATTTACACTTTTGTAATAACAATAATCCATAATTGGTTCAGTTTTAACATTGTGTTTGTGGGTAACACATCCTGATACATAGCGCTCTGGTGCTTATGTGGACTGTGAACGTTTGAATCTGGCTTGTTGTTATTTGTCCTTTTTCATATTAGTAGTACAAAGCCCCAAAAATAACTCTGTTTCATACAGAATAAAGAGATATTAATATATTTTTCTCAAAACACAATGAGTTTGTCATGTTTACAAGCAGAGTCTTTATTAGTAACATATGCTCTTGCATATAGTTCATAGACTGACCTCTAAAATCATGCAGTCATAAATAATTATCAAATCACCTGCTTGCAGACTCCAAGCCAACATGTGCCACAAGTTAGACTCTGATCTGAACTTTGTGTTTCGTGAATTCTTACAGTGTAGTGTGTCGACCAATGCCTTGTTCACACAAGTGGCTAAATATGGAGCCTATCGTAATTGAAAGTCAAGTTGAAGAACGTAATTTGAGGAATAAGAAGTTTAAAGAAGCTCTTCTACGTGCTGTTAGAAACCTGTTAACTGCTGTTGTTGTTGCCGCAGGTGAATGGATTGGTTGTAAACACAAAGCAGTAACTGTCTCTGCAGCGATTTGGTCTCAGCAGTATAATTACCTGTTGCCGTCTGAGCGCTGATGGGTCCCTCAGAGGTCCAATCGCAGGATGCCGGCAAATCACACTTTGTGAAATAATCTACAGCACAGGAGGGAAAAGTGATTAAAGGACAATAAAAAACAGAAGTGGAGTGGGAATAAGAACCTAATCGAAAACAAGAAAGAATTCGAAAACATAGTTCTGTTTGGATTGTTATAACAAAAGTTCGTGTCCCCAGTCACTCTTGCGAGAAATTGGTCAAACCGGTGTGAGTGCTTCTATTAGAGAAGACTAAAACGTTTACAACTCATCAGAGTTTCTAACAGGTCCTCTTTTCAGTCCCACAGAAGTTGGTGACACTTTACTTAAAGCTTTTCTATATAATGCATTATACATGTCACATTAATTATGCCTTGTGATGCACCCCATAATGCATTGTAGTATCTCATGAGTAATGTTAACCACTGTTATAATACATCATATCACTTATCTATTCATTGTTACACAATGTGTAATGCATTAAAACACAAACAGCCCTTCATATTTTATAATGCATTTTAACTTTGGTTACAATTATTTATAAAAATATATATAATGCATTATAATGTACATTATGAATACCTGCATTATACATTCAGTAACACTTAAAGCGATCTTTTCATAAATATTGTAAGTTAAAAATTCATTATAATATTTGCAGATTCTGTTATATCTGAAATTGGTTGTTCATCTTTTAATGCAATACAGTTTCTAAATGTGTAATAATGCATACATAAATATTATAATGTGTATTATATTCTAATATATAATATTAATAACGTAATATTACATTTAAAAAAAAAATGGCTAAACGTATTCATGTGGTCATAGAACGTATTATATTGTGCATTACAACTACTGCATTAAAATGCTTTTTATAATGCACTATATTTAAAGGCTTAAATGTTAACACCCTAAAATGATAACCTTATGGAAGTAAGGCATCTGGATTTGTGCTGATGTAATTCTTACCTGTATTTGACCTCCAGTCAGGAAGAGTGAGTGGAAAACCTCTGCAAGCGATGAACGGAAACCATTTGATGTTAATAAATGTTAATAAACTTTGTTAAACACAATATAAGAGTGATAGAAAGAAAACCTACCCTGAATAAGCCTCAGTGTTGAGAACACACAAATAGGCTACTATAGAGAGCAACCTCAGGTATGTGTCCCTTGACATGGTGGGTCTACCTCAGGACAATGAGAAGGGTTTGAATGTGCTGGCTGTTATGAAGGTGATGAAAATGTACCATTGAGCCTTAGAAGGTGTGGTTTATTCATTGCTGCCCCACCGAGAGGGGAGGGGTTTTGATGTTCACTGTACTTTATTTTATTCAATTTAGTCCCAGTCACGTCCTTATCAAAGTCCAGCTATTGTGTTGCAGCATCAACTTTAATTACTTCTGTCTAATGCAACATTGCTATTGAAATATTAGATACTAGTCAAAGCTGGTATAAACTGATTTAAGTTGATCTCTCATAATTGACCTGCTAAAACAGGGTCCCTAAACCATTTAGAACCAAGAGACTTTGTAAGACTGGGAGATCGGGTAAGACCACCAAACCAGTTCAGGCTGGTTGAATTATTTATTTTTTAAATGACATGCATGTTAAAGACAAATGGCCATTTTAAAGCAATACATTTAAAAATAAAAAAAATAAAATCTGTGGAAAAATTAAAGAGTAATTTGTCTGCATAAGCCAGATAGATTTTCTTAATTTAACACTTGTTTTCTTAATTTGTTGTGATTGTTAATTGGACACCATTGAAAAATATTTGTAACAGTGTATTTATTATTCAAGTACTGTATTACAGTTCATGCGAATAGATTTGCAGTTGTCCTCAGGTTAATTAAACTTTGTCAGGCCATTCAACTCACACTTGAGAGCTAATTTTGCTGTTTCACTTAACATTACATTTGTAGAGATCAAGAAAGTACAAAAACACACTGTTTAGATTGATGCAAGGCGCTAACACCTTAACCATGTGATCCATAGTTGTACACCTGACCTGTTTAATGCTCATTTCTCTTTTGGCTCAAACACTTTTGATAGGACAGATGTATTGAGCTAGAGCTAATATACTTTGCTGTAATTATGTCACAGTCCTTGGGTTTATTTGCAATATGAGATCTCCACACGTAAGTTTCCAAATGCCACTCTTTTTTATGTTCTTCTCTTCAAACTGTCTGACAGATAAGATAACGCCAGCAACCTGTTGTTATAAGAGATTGACCCAGGCGTATGTAAGTGGTCTGACTTCCAGGATGTGGGTGTGATACATCTGCTATCAACTAAACTCTTGGATTGCAGCAAACAAAGCTCCTCCTTTACAGTAAGCTGTGAAACAGACTGCAGGTACAGAGACAGGTGAATGACTGCGATTTTCATCTCGGATAAGATTACAATTGCTGTTTACTCTCGGGGGATCATTAAGTGTCGTCCTCTGACAGCAGATGTACAATATCAGAAAATGAACATTGCTTTTCTCTCGGTGCTTGGCTTTAATGAGAAAGTGTGTATGAATGATTTGAAATGAACGCACTCAGAGAGGTTTCTTTGATGCTCAATTATAAAATAACCAAGGTCAAGTGTAAGTCCAACCCTTGTGTATAAAGAACTGTGGCCATTTGCACTGCTTTATGTAGGTTATGACTTAGCCTAGTTATTAAAGTACATAAATGAGTTACAACTTGCAGTTGTTTTTGCTATTACTAGTGTTTATGGCTAAAAATGTGAGAATAGCACCAAAAAACTAGGAACCTTTTTTTCAGAAGATTTTGACCTGGAGATGGCTGAAATAAAATAAATGCTAAATGGATGATATATAAGTATTTTCTTTAATTATTTTGTTTAATTTTTTTTACACATGCAATATGTAAATATACTGTGTAGACAGCAATATCATTTATGTATATATAATATAGCTATACTAGATATCATGAGTATTATACATTATTGTTTTTGAAAACAAATGTTTTTGAAAGTTGTTCACCAAGGCTGCATTTAAGCAAAAATACAGTAAAACTGTAATATTGTATAGCGATTTAAAATAACTTTTTCTATTTTACTATATTTAAAATTAATTTATTTCTGTGGTGCACAGCTGGATTTTCAGCAGCCATTACTCCAGTCTTCAGTGTCACATGATTCATTATAATGTGACGATTATTATAATTATCAGTGTTATTACCATAATCTTTCTGTTTCTCATTTGCTCCACTTGCATGAACGTTTTCTATTAAGTGTTTTTTGTTAAAAAATAACCATATTTGCTTCTCAATCTTTACTCCACTCACTCACTCACTCACCCACTCACTCACCCACGCACGCACGCACGCACTCACGCACGCACGCACGCACGCACACGCATCACACGCACGCACACTCACGCACGCACGCGCCCACGCACTCACGCCCACGCACCCACCACGCCCACACCACACACCACCACACACACACCACACACACACACACACACACACACACACACACACCAACACACCACTCACCCACGCACGCCCAGCACCCACGCACGCACTCTCCCACGCACCCACGCACTCACTCACCCACACACACACACACACCACACACACACACACACACACACACACACACACACACTACTCACCCACTCACTCTCCTCACTCACCCCAACCCACTCACTCACTCACTCACCCACTCACCCACTCACTCACTCACCCACTCACCCACTCACCCACTCACTCTCCCACTCACTCACCCACTCACTCACCCACTCACCACACACACACACACACACACACACACACACACACACACACACACACACACACCCACTCACTCACCCACCACTCACTCTCCTCACTCTCCTCACTCTCCTCACTCACTCATCACTCACTCACCCACTCACCCCAACCCACTCACTCACCACTCACTCACTCACTCACTCACTCACTCACTCACTCACTCACCACTCACCCACTCACCCCAACTCACTCACTCACTCACTCACTCACTCACTCACACCTGGAATCTGATCCACCATGGATTAGGTAGATCAGACATGGCTTTTTTCTGATATTTAATAACATTTTCCAGTTGGATGATTGCAGTGTACTCTCTGTTTTCAGAGATGAATGTGGATTTTTTTTATTTGTATTTTTTATTGAGCCATTGTGTGACAAAAATTCAAGAAGCATTGTCACATTATGTCGCAGATTAATGGCTCTTATGGGAAGTTTACAGGCATGTGATGTGTACACAGAGCGCAGATAAAGGCTGGGGTGAATGAGCGTGTTTGTGCAGAGTGTATTTGCCTCTGTCAGAGATAAGCGAAGCCTCTCTATGAGAGCAGAAGACTTGCTCCTAAATGGACATTCCCCCGGCCGTTCCCTGACACTTACTGTCATTTGTGTCAATATGGAATGAACTAAAAGAACATTAATGGTATGTTCTGTTCCTTTTTTCAGCTCATAAAGTCTCTCTCTGAGAATTGTCTGTCACTGTTTGCACACAGAGAGAGTTTGACTCTCTCTATGAATTGTTTAATTTTACATTTATATTTATATATATTTTTTTAAATAAGTAAGTGATATGACAACAATGCCACTTTTGACAAAAAACGGTACACTTGGTGTCCACTGTCCCCTTTTTGACACATGCCATGGCCCCCCCCCCCCCCCCCCCCCCCCCCCACAGTTTTGTTGTGTGGAAAAACTTATGTTATGGATCAATTATTAAAGTATATTTTTACTTGGCATTAGCATAACTGGTTCTAAACATCAAATACCTGTGCTTTTACTAGAAATGCCACCTCCCCAAAATGAATTGAATTGACATTAGTTTATTGCATTTTTAATGTTATATTTATTATATAATAAAAATGCTAATATTAATATACATTTCCAATGTTATACACATTTTTATTTCCACATTTGTTGTTAGCTCTGTTAGATTTGTTTCATAATTAAAAAAGGTAAACATTGTATATAGTTAATTAGTAGTGAACTTTGATATATGTTTCTCATGTGAAATAAAAATAAATGCAAATTTTGATAGAAAAAATGAAATTAAATATTAAAATAATTTTTTGAAATACAAATTTTATTAACAAATTTCAAACATCAAATGTCTTTTCTTTATCTGTTAAATTGATATTTGCTTCATTGTTGTAATTATAAAATAAATAATAAATTAGATATTCATTCCATATGAGAACAAGGATCTAGATGTGCTGTATGGAGTGGATTTCTTAAGATTCTTTGCACCATCTATATTTTATATACCATTTATAATAAAAATGATCCAAATGTATTAAAGATTTGACCGTAGTTTCGATTGTTTTTACACAGCCCTTAATAAGAGTTTCTGAAACTTTCCTGCAGAGACTTCAGAAGTGTGAGCTGTTTGAGAAACGTGGGAGCGACGTGTTTGTGGTTTGTTGCTCAGCGAGGGATTTGTTACGCAAGCCCAGGAGAGTTAAGCTGAGAGCTGCTCTGTGTTTTGAAGTGTAATGTTGGAGAGGTGATATATTGTGTGCTTTTCCAAACCGCTTCTCCTGGACACCCAGCGGACAGACTGTGCCCTTACAAAGCTCCAGTTCTTCATAGTGTTTCACTTCAGACGTGATCTGACCCATTTCAAAATGAGGCAAAGCCCCAAAATCAGAACTAGTTAGTAACATGATGCCACGTTGTTTATTTAGGGCTTATTTGCTGGTTAAAAGAGCTCAATCCACATAGTTCAGACTCATTTTGAGATTATAAATAATTGACACACTTAATTTTGTTCCTCTGATTTGATTGGCTGACTGATTTTAAAGTGCTTATGGTTACGGCACATGTACAGTTGTACAATATACACTTTCTTACACCGAGACCTATGAGGACATGTAAAACAAACTAATAGACACATTTAAGGTAATCTATTTTCCAGATTGCCATGCATTGGCATGTAAATTCCAGCAGGGAGCGCCAAACTCCATTGTTTCTTTTCATTCTGCTGTTTTTTTATTTAAACCTTATGCCAATAAGTGAGGAGCTGGAGCTAAAAATGTGTGAAATTCATCTCTGTAATGCCTGGAAATGAAGCGAATAGAGAATAAGACTGAAGGTTGCATTGGTACAGTACAGTACATAGATCTGTAATGTGTGAAATTCACCCTTTCTGTATGCACTTTAAGGCACATTATTACTGAACTAATGTAGTTTATAGCTTTTTGTCCATGCACAGTCAATATAACATATTTGATAGTTACTGCATTTTGCATTTTCTGAAGAAAGTAAGCAGTGCAGTTAGTAAAATAATTGTTGATCCTGAGAAAATGACTTGCCATGTCAGAGTAGGGATGGATCAGTCAGCTCAGTGGCCTTTTAGTTAATTATCAACTGTCAACTAATTTGGACTATTATTATTTATTCATTTTTATTCATTTAGCTGGCAGCATGCTTTATTTAGCAACACGTTTGTATTATGTTAGAATTGCATTAAAACAACAAAACATCCAATCGCAAGTCAGAAGACTTTGTATGAAAATATAACAGACATCATACTATTGGTTACATTTTAAAATATTGAACATCTTGCAATTGAGTGAAATAATTGACTTTACTGACATTTCTCAGTATAAAGGGATGTTTTTGAGCAGATGTTATTGTCAGCAAATTTTATCTAGCGCATTTCAGATATGCTTTACATGATCTGTCACTGCAGACATACTGAAGTTGTTCTCTGAAGTCACGTGGCATGTATTTGCATGCGTCTTACATGTGGTCGAATAGTGTGAGTTGAAATCTCAACATTTTTATATCAGTCCATCTGGGTATCACCCCAAAATGGTAATACCGCATGTGAACAGGGTCTAATAGTGCTTGATATGTCATAGTCTCTATCTGAGATTGTGTGTTATTGTGACTTGTGTTCAGACCTTGGACAGGGTCACGCAGCTCTGCTCTCAAAGTCATTTCCACACCCTGCATGCCACCTCAGCACCACACAAACCCATCAAAACGTTAAAAAAAAGACTGAAAAGAAAGGGCTGAAGCCTCCCTGGTCTCATCGATCCGGTGAACTTCAGAGAGGTGATGATCTTATGCTTGTGCCTTTCTTCATGGCCAAAGCAGACAGGGGGGGGACTAAGATCAAATAGCTGTTCCCGTCTTTCTCTGGCTGTGAGTGGAGGAGAGGAGGGAGTGAGAATAGAGGAGAAGAGGAGGAAGATCAGTGCATGAAAGGAGGAAAGATCTTGGTGGATTTAGTGGATCTGAGGGGATGGCATCCCGCTGTGTTAACCTTGCATATACGCACACACACACACTGAGTTTGACCGCATTGAGGGAGTCACATAGTATGAAGGCATTTAGGATGGTAGCATGTTTAAATTTACTAGATCCAAACAAACATGGCGTAAAAAAAGTCCAGACCCATTCCCTAATAAACAAACACTCATGTTACCGCCCCCCTCCACAAAATGCTTAGAAACCACTACCATTCAAAAGTTTAGGGTCATTTACATTCAACAGTGATAATGATAATAAATGTTTCTTGAGCAGCAAATCAATATATTAGAATGTTTTCTTTTACTCCTTTTTTGACCAAGTAAATGCAGCCTTGGTGAGCATATAAGATACTTTTTTCAAAAAAAAAAAAAAACAATCGCATCAGTCCCAAACTTAAAATACTGTATAACCTTGCAGAGTTTCACTTGCTAAATCATGCTTTTTCAAGTAAAAAAAATATTATTTAATTATTTAAATTCATTTTACGTCCTTGTATTCCGATTTGAATTGCAGGATTGTATCCTATTTTCCGCCTCAATTCAAATTCAGGAATTTAATTGGAATTGAAAGTGATTTCTCGATTACCATTCAATATTTAATCGAGAAATCACTTTAAATTCCAATAAAATTTTGTTTGGTACCACACCAGAAATTGGTGCTATATAGCACTAAAAGTGGTTCTTGGCTCGTATTCATAGGGAAACCACTTTTGGTGCTATATAGCACCAATTTTTTTTTAAGAGTGGTACCAAACAAAATGGTCCCAAACACAGACAATGTGAAAGAAGAACACAACAAAAATAGTCCCAACAGAATCACTCCCCATATAAACACAGTTCCGCTTCCCAGAGCAGAAATGAGTGAATTGTGTCTCTTCTGCATTATACGATTAATTGAATACATTAGCTGAGTGCACCTGTGACCTGACTGCATGACAAACTGCAGGGAATGGAGGGGAATGTCAAATGAGAGCAGGAAGTAGAGAGATGAAAGAGGGAATCATTTCTGCAGCAGTGTGCATTTCAGAATTCCCAAACAACACGCTCTCAGATTAAACTCTTTTGTTCCAGTGTTGTGCGTTTCAACCGAGGAGTCATTCTCACTTAAACGACCTACCCAGACAAGTCCAATCTAGTGCTGCTTAAATCGGAGAGAAACTGTTGGCCAGATCAGTAGATTTTACTTGTACGTTTATATTTTTCAACATTCATCATGGTTGTTTTCCCTCAAAGCTTAATATTTACTTGTTTAAATTCATTTAAAAAGCTGTAAATTCATTACTGCAACTCTAATAAGCACTTGAAGTGTTCATTACAGTTTGCACAATAGTAATCAATTGTTCCTGTCATGTTCTGGATCAAACTAACGACTGATGGAGTTTGTTAATGACTATGTTGCAGAACTTAAAAAAATGCTTTAGTTTGATTAATTTAGCATGGATTTCAATGCTATTTTCTAAGCCAGAATCTCTTCTCCATAATATTTGAAGGTATATATTTATATACATAATATTTAAGTCTTTATATATATATATATATATATTATGTGTATATATAAAAATAATAATTCTATCCTCTTAATATTACAGATCTGCTCCACACCTATCCAGACATGATGGAAAGAAAGCATCCAAAGTGCTGTTAGACCATCTCTCTGAAAGCAACCAGGATAGAAGTTATTTATCAATTATGGCAAGAAAATTCAGTTTTGATTGTGTAATTTCATTTTTTTTTCCCATCTGCTGTTTTTAGCATCGTTGTACAGTTATATTATAATTTTGCAGTGTTTTATTGGTAATATCAGCTATAATGTAATGAATTGCGAATCGTGCATGCTAGAAAGACAGTTTTCAGTTCAGCGAGTAAGAGCCATTTGGTCCGTCTCAGTTTTGTGAACCAGTCATTCAGGGCTGTGTTTCCCAAAGCATCATAATCTGAAGTAGGTCGTAGGGAACACTGGAACTGGTCTGTGAACCATTTGAAATGATTCTTTGAAAAGGATCGGCTCAAACAGAATGATTCGTTTAAGAATCAGACATCGGTATTACAGCTCAGATCAGCTCAGGTTAGTTGTTGAAAGGTTTTAGACTGTGTTTGTTCTTCTGATGCCATCAGCCAATCAATGCTCTCACTGCCATCTTCTGTTCAGGTGATTGGTTCAAAAAGTTTTGGTGGATAGTAGGGCTGCGAACGATGTAATCGTCTCAAAATATAATATTTGTTTTACATTACTATATGGTGTGTATACTGTGCATATTTATTATGTGTACATACTAATACACACATACATGTACATATTAAGGAAAGTATTATATACAACCTAAATTATATACAAGTGTTTACATACAAAACATACAATACATACAAAATGTTTTTAAAAAATACTATACACGTTTGAATTTATATATACACAATAAACACACGACACACACACACACACACATAGTAATATAAACATTAACTTTCATTCGAATGAATCGATTAATCAGAATTAAGTGTTTTTCAGCTCTAGTTGATAGATTTTTAAAACATGTTTCACAGGGTTCAGGCAGGATGGGGGGTCCTTGCCAAGATTATCCAGGTATCTTCTGAATGAAATGTTGAGGACGGCTGTATTAGTCTTCTGACATTGCTTGAGCTGGTCTCACAAGGTCTCCCATCATGGTCCAAACTGGTCTGATTTGCTGGTTTTAGAAGGGCTTGGGGTCCTTCTCAGCTGGTGGAAACACCAGGTTTAAACACCAACTAGATCAGATTTAAACTAGCTAAAACCCATAAAACCAGCTCAAGGCGACTTCACCCTTGTTGCTTCTTTTGATTATATACGAAATATCCTACACACCACCAAACTGTTTCTTTCTTCTCTCTGCTTTTCATTGTTTGTCTAATCAGCAGGCCGTATCAGATCCGGTCCTAAAGGTCAGCCGGTGAAGAAAATCAATCTACACCTTGCCCTTTTTTAACTGAGGAACAGGTCACACCGTGCAGTAGAGGAGAGGCTGTGTGCTGCATCATCTTCCTGCTGCTCACACAACACACACAACCACTCACACACAACACGCGCGCTCACACACACACACACGCTCACACACCACGCGCGCTCACACACACACACGCCACACACACAACCACACCACACACACACACACACACACGCACACAGATGCATGCGTGCACTTACACACACACGCGCGCTCTCACACACACACGCGCGCACCACCGCACGCTCACACACACACACACACACACACACACACACACACACATACTCACGCACACAGGTGCATGCGTGCACTTACACACACACACACACACACACACACACACACACACACACACCACACACACACAAGATTGTCAGGTCAAGGTCATTGCTTTGTTTCCAATCTGTTGCACTCGCTGACCTTTCATGTTATCGTCTGCAGTCTCTGCAGTATCTGTAATCAGGATTCCTCTCTCACACCGAAGTCTTATTTCATCTTCAGACCTTTTTAAAAGCCTTTAAAAGTCAGGATAGTAAATTCAATGTTTTGCACAGCAATCTGGAGATTGCTGAGAAAGAGGGTCACCTTTGATGGCTCAGAACTTTTTTTTTTTGGTTTTTTTGGGTAGCACATGTGGCAAACAGGAAAATCTCAGAAAACCTGGGTCATGTCTCCTAAAGAAATTATAAAAATAAATAAATATATATATATACACACATAATCTATCTCTTACTTTAAATATTGTTTTCATATGGGGGTCTATGCAACCTAATATATACAGATTTTTTATTATTTTTTGTGTAATATATAAAAAACACAAAGTATTTCAGTCATAAAAGTCTCGATTAAGAATGTTAAAAATGACAAGAAAAGTATTACAAGTAAATCATCCAGACACATTAGTAATGGCAATTCAAGGGTAAATGTGCTTAATTTTCATAAAAATAATGGCACAAAGCAAAACATGCTTATGGTCCTAAATGGCTTCATTTTCTTCTTGCAAAATACAGTCATTTATATTTGACGTTTATTTTTTGGGGGGTGAAATGTGATGTTTTGTGAGATTCACAAGAACAAGTGTTAAATGAGCAGCAGATATGGATCTTTAGACAGGCATCTGTTTTGCCGAGGGTGGATGGAGGCAGGGGATATCTGGCTGAATATGGCTCCTGTTGTTCTACATTGGCAGAGCAGTGCATTGTGTTAGATATGATCAATATATGTGAGCAGCCAGCGTTTAATTGCCTTTTGTTAACATGGAGGTGTTTGACAGAAGGAAAGGAGAGTCCCCGAGGGCTGAGCAAGGGTGTGAGCGGATGCAGGAGTGTGTGTGCGCGTGTGCCGTTCTACATGCAGGACACGCTTGTACCTTTGTTCCTGCTGATGCCACATTAATTGCAAATTCAACTCAACCGCTCTGCAAACGTTGCCTGTTTTCCTTTCAAGGCCCGAAGCGTAGCCTGTGCAACTATGCTAACGAAAATGCTTCTAGCTACACACACCTGCGTCAATGCGTTATAAAATGCGTCCGAATGCAGTTCATACTGCAAACGAGTAGCTATTAGTGTAATTAGTGTAAACTGTTGTTTCATGTTCGGCTTTCTTTTCCAGGTCAACTATCTTCATGCCCGAGAAAAGTTTGAAGAGAAAGTTTTAAACTGGTATGTTTATAACAGCTTTCTGAATAACAACATCTGGTTTAATGGCACAGACATTTGAAAAGGTTTGTTGGCAAAGCAAAAACATTAAGTACATCCAGCAGCAGGACGGAAGATGGTCAGGTAGTGATGTATCTCTGTGGAAATGAGCTCATGAATATGAATTACTTTAAACTGAAGTTACTTGATAATCTTCTAGAAGACTATCAGTCACATTACCTGATTAATATTCATGAGTCACAGGAGTTCCATGCTGTCTTGGCTTTGAGATATAATATCATGCTATATTTACATTATTATTAATTTTTCATTATATTTAAAATATACAGTACATTTATATATTAAAATATATATCGAAAATATATAATTAAAATATAGCAAATTGTGTAATTTTGTTGTACAAATTTTGTACTAAGCTCATAAAATAATTTACAAAATGTACTGTTGTCAGTTGTTTGGCTATTGCACCACACAAATGTAAGATTTGTAAAGAAAATGTATTTCAAGCCAATTTTGCATTATTGTTACTAGGATTTATTGGATTAAAATGATTCTAAAATTCTAATTAAAATATATAATGTATATATATATATATAAAATAACATAAATGTGTGTATAATATATATATAATCTAAAATGTTAATAATTAATACAAATAATAATAATGCAGTTTTTTTCCAGCATGTACAACTGTTAGTTATTTGGCTATTTCTCAACACAAATCTTAAGATTTCTAAACAAAATCTATATGAAATGTATTTAAAAATAATCTTTATAAACAGTCCAGTCACATTGCCTATTTAATATTCACGAGCCATGAAGTTCCAAGCTGCATTGATTTTGAGATATAGCATCAAGCTAGTTTTACATTCTTTTTATGTAGATTTTTTTCTTGTCTTTTATTAGGTTTTTTTCATTTTCTAATTAAAATATAAATGTATAAATTGAAATGTATTTACATATTTTTAGGCATTTAAATATAAAATTAATATAATTAACAATTATAGCTCATAGAAATGTTTCCAGAATTTTCAACTGTCAGAAATTTGGCTATTTCTTCACAAATTTAAGATTTGTTTTCTGAAATGTAATTTGCATGAACAGTCTTTTTTTTCTCAGTTCACAAAGACACATTTGCATTTGACAGTTTATTTGCTAACTTTGTTACACTTGCAACAAGACACACTTGAATAAGTTGGCTTAAGCTATGCTGGACACATTTTAGTAGCAGATATTTTCAGATTTTTATAACTCGTTGACCCTGCCAATATCTCTGTCTGGGCAACCCTGTTCTGGCTAAGTGACAGAATCATAACCGCTCCAAAGATTTAGTAGATCTGTGCACAGATACTTTAATCAGTGTTTTTCTTTCTTAGTGCAAGGCCAAAAAGGCACGTGCATGTTCAAAATATCACCAGGCACAACTATCGCAAATTATAGCCTACATCAGAAATGTTCTCTTAATGCAAGCTGACTGTAGATCATACATTCTGCCATTAGCTAACAAGGATGTGGGCTCCACTCGTGTACACGGGGGCTGCACACTTGCAATGCGTTGGCCGAGCATTCGTGTTCATGTATATGAACAATCAGAAAGCAACAAACAAAACAAACACTGTTTGAGCCAAAGACTGAGATGAAAAACAGAGTGCTTCATCACAAGAGAGGGAGGGAACGGAAACATAGAGGACCAGCCAAGACTAGTTCAAATTACTTGTGCTGTGTGGGTGTGTGATATCTTACAGTGTCTAAATGAGAATACACACATACAGGGTCTTTTATGTGTGTATGTGTGATATTGTGTTTGGTGTTGCAGCCGTCACACTCTAAAAAATAATTCAAGGGATCTGTTACCACTACATAATTTAATACATTGTTATAAATTAAAAATTCTAAGTTGTTAATTTGATTAAACCTTTTAAGTTGCCAGCATTATTTTAATGAGTTGTCATGACATATTATTGTTGATAATTGCACAAACTTAATAATGTATGTAATTTAAACATAAATATATGTGTTGATTAGTTTAAAACAATATTTGCGTTGTAGCAACCAATGAAATTGGCTTGATAACTTAATTTTTCCACACCAGTTGAGTTTGGGATTTCAAAGCTCCTCCCCCACTTAACAAGCACGGAGCAAGTTCAGACATGTTTCAGGCTGACCAGTATGACTCAAAGGCCATTTCAAGGTGAGTAATCTGAGTTTTATTTCATTTACAATAAATGATCTCCATTTAACTAGAGGTTTGGCTACACCTAGTAATACAGTTGATGTTAGCAGTGTAATTTGACTAGGATAGCAGGGGATAAGAATGTAAAAACGGTTTCATTGAAAAATGTGCTCAGCCAGAGAGGGATTTCATTTGTGCTTTAAATAGGAAAATAATTGAATGCAGACGCATTTTTTAAATCTGTCGTCATTCACACTGATAGCATTCAAGTTTTATTGTAGGCAGTTTGCTGTTTCACCAACATAAACAGACTTCTGATCTCTGTTTTTGTTAGTTTTTTTATTGCTAAAAAATACAGTGTGGTTTTCTGTTAGTACAACCTACAGAAAGATATATTCTGGATTTTGTTCACTGTTATGTAACCTAAAAGTTGTGTTGACACAAATTTGACATTAAGTTCAATATTTAATTAGTAATAAACAACACAGACATTGCAAACATAGTATTAATTGGTGTTGCATTGAAAAAGTACTGAGAACAGGGCTGAACACAGTATCATTTAATGTATTACAACATATTACATGTTCTTCCATTCCTGTTTTATACAGATAATTGAAAAATTCAAGAGAATAACTACTGTAAGTCTTGAAGCCATCTTTATGGCCAAACTTGACAAGTGTACCCCAAAACTTATGGACATGGCCTTATCAAAGGGAGGAGCTAAAGGAGAAAGAATCAGAAAGATCAAGGACATGCTTTTCGAGGTATTGTAAATTATTTAGACCATCACACTAGAATAATTTAGATGTTTGTTTAAAATGTCAAGTTGTTGTCAGTCACCTGTTCAGATTAAAGTATATTTATTTACTGTAGGCACTTTCTCTTGATTATTTTTTCATTTTTATTAAATAGCACAATACAATTGAAGACGTACGGAGATAAGTAGCTATCCGCTGCCTTGTTGTCTATCTTGGAGAGAAAGAAGAGGACATTTTCAAGGAGTTTGCTGTGAGTTTACAACATCTTGAAAATAAAATAAAATCTAAACTTGGCACAGTGTAGACACACAGGGCAACAACGTGCCCCTGCACTGCTCTCTTTCAGTTTAATTTTAGGTATATTACACCGGCCACACATTGGGTCTACCCAGGTCAGTGATATCATAACAATGGGCTATTTTAATAAAGAGATGTCTGGAAAAAGACTTGTAAAATGGCTATTGCTTTTTACTTAACCATTTGAATTAATGAAACGTACTATATTTTTGGATCGTTACTTATTGATGCAACCTATTTTAGCCATTTAAAGTTAAAACAAAACAAATTAAGTTTCCAGTGATTAACTGAATTAAGTAAGATTGACTTAAAAATCAGCAGTAATCATCCAATTCATTAGCTCTAACATGCTAATCTATATTTTCTCTGCTTTACAAGAACACACAAGAGTTTGAGGCAGACATTGAAAGGCAAGTGATGACAATTGCCATCATCGGTGATGAACCTACTTCAGGATTTGACAACAAGACGGCAACCATTGTGAATGAGGGCATCACAATCTTGAATGGAATGGATATCTCAAGGTGCTGTGCTCTGCTGATGGGCTAATAATATGCCTGAATCTGAGATTCACCAAGGAACTTAAATATACCTGTGAAGTGTTTCAGAAGCTGTTTCTTGAACTTGATGGACTGAAACCCAATGCAAAAGTAATGCGTCTCAGAACAATGATGTTTACTGTTAAGAAATTGTTTTAAAATGTAAAGTTTAAAAGTTAATATTTAACTGAAGTTTTACAGAATGTTTGACACTGTGGTATTAAATATGTAAATGCCTATAACTTTGCTGTGTTAATTTATTCATTGTGATGGCATAACTGAGTATGCATACAAATGTTTTAAAGGCAAATCTGTAGGGCCAGTTTGTTTATAATTTGTGGGGCAGCACACATTTTTGTTTTGTAAATTGTGCAAAGTGCAACATCATGAAACTCAATTTTTGAAACTGCAGTTCAAAATAAATAGACTAACAAAATTGTTGTTGAATTAATTTCTTACAAGCAATTAAATGAAGGAACAAAAACATGACATCAAAACAATAAAACAATTAAAGCAACTTAATTTTGTATAGGTTATGAACTTGAAAACTTGCATTTATAATTATGTTAATTAAGTACATTATACTGAATTTATGTTAAAAAAAATAGTTGGAACAACTTAATTTTTTCAAGGACTCAACTTAAAAAATTGAGTTTATGCTACTTAAAAATACCTCTGTCTAAATAGTAAAAGGTCATTTGTATAACTCAATATAGTTAGTTGGCTGAACTTAATGTTATTAGAAGTTGTCCGAACTCAATTATATTGATGCAAAACGTTGCCTTGATTTTTTTTGTTTGGACTACACAATATTTTTTAGAGTGCATGCAGTGTGTGTGTGCGTGTATTTGTAGAAATGAGGAAGCTTGCATGCAGGGCAGAGAGGACACATAGCTTTGAAGTGTAAATTACTGGCACAGGAAGTGTGTGTTGTGGTGCTGGGACACATTTCATTATGCTCCAGCCTTTCTGTTTAGCATTTAGGTAGACCAGGTAAAATAATAAAGCGTGTTTTGGTCACATATTATCTCCCTGCCACCATATGCCCATGAAACAGCATTAACAAAATAAAGGGGGGGGGGGGGGGAGTATGAACTTTGACAGCATTGGTTTGTACTAATTATGACTTAGCATTTTCAGGGACTTTACGTATTGGTGCAATGCTGGATTAAAGAAATACCCTTGAGAAAGAAAGTACACTTTATTGCATGTTAATAGCAGTTAAATTATATGTACTTTATTTAAATGTAAATGTAATGCAGTTGGTTGATTTTTGGAGGCTTTACCCATTGGACTTTTTATACATCTTTTTATGTAATTTCAATTGCTTATTGTTTCTGAAACATGCTGCTGAATGTACTGACAATGGTTTATGGTAAATTAAAATATACTTAAATTTAATTTAATCATCTACGTATATTTAAATATATCTTTAATTACAAATGTGTAGTTAAGTTGTAATGCAGTACATTTGAAATATATGCACTATAATGTAGTATTGAATAACACACAACAGTTCAAATTATAATTGAAGACTTCAACAGGTGCTAGCTAGTCAACATCAAAATAAGTGTACTACTATAAACATTAATAAAAAAAATCATAATCTTACAGTAAAACCTTAAATTTTGCATTATTACAAAGTGCACTTTTTAAAGTGTAATTAATTTACTCTCTGTAATCACACTTAAGTGGCTTTTAATTTAAGTAATATTATATTATCTGCAAGTACCGTTTATTAAAACTATACTTTTAAGGATATTTCTCAGAAGAAAATTGTGTTTATTTATTTATTTTGTCAAATGATGAATGTCACTGGGGTCCAGTTTTGCTTTGAATTTTGGAAATTTCATGGTATGGGCAAAAACAATTCACCCGTATAATAAAAATATTGTCTGGGTTTCAACAGATGAGAGAAAATCATACAGGGTTAGACCCACATGAGTTTTCATTTTGTGGTGAGCAATCCCTTTAAAGAAAAAGACACCCCCAAAAATTTAGAGAATGGAGAAATTTAGCATCTAATCACTTGCTCACCAATGGATCCTCTGCAGTGAATGGGTGCCGTCAGAATGAGAGTCTAAACAGCAGATAAAAAAAATCACAATCATATCAGTCCATTAATGTCTTGTGAAGTAAAAAAAAAAAAAAAAGAGCTTTACTGCCAAGTACGCTTACACACATAAGGAACTTGTCTTGGTGACAGGAGCTTTCAGTGTAAAAAACAATCTGTCATAATGCACACATATAATATAAGGTAATGAAATGTAATGCTGATAATTAACCAGCTTTTTAGTAACTATTTGGTAATAAAAATATACAGAAAAATACCAATAGACAATTATGAATGTGAAAATATGCTATTTACAGATGAATAGTTTTGAGAAGTTATGTACGGTCCTGAGATGTTATGTATTGTTAGGTAGAATATGGCCTGAGGGGAAAAGCTGTTCTACACCTGGCTGTTCTGGTGCTCACTCAGTGCTCTGTAGCGCTGGCCAGAGGGCAATAGTTCAAAGAGAAAGTGGGCTGGATGTGATGGGTCAGGGAGATTTTCCTACCTTTTTTCTTACTCTAGAGGTGTAAAGTTCTTGGGCAGCGGGGCAACAGTAATCTTCTCAGCAGTCCTGACTGTCCGTTATATTCTTCTGATGTCTGATTTGCTAGCTGGACCAAATCAAATGGTTATAGACGAACACAGGACAGACTCAATGATGGCCGAGTAGAACTGGTGAGCCACTCTAATGGCAGGTTGAGCGAAGGACATCTGCTGGGCCTTTTTCACATTGGAGTCAAGTGATTGTCCCATTGTCCCATAAGCGGCATATTTGTAATTAAAAAATCATCAAGACTTTTTTAAATTAAAACAATTATTTCTGGCTAATATGTGAGTCCTTTGCCCATAATATAATTTTCATTTTTGAGTGAACTATTCCATGAGGAACAAATGTGACCCTTGACCACAAACAAGTCTTAAGTCACACGAGTATATTTGTGGCAATAGCCAACAAAGCATTGTATGGGTCAAAATTATATATTTTTTTAAGTAAAAAATCATTAGGATATTAAGTAAAGATCAAGTTCCTTGAAGATATTTTGTAAATTTCCTACCATAAATATATCAAAACGTAATGTTTGATTAGTAATATGCATTACTAAGGACTTCATTTGAACAACTTTAAAGGTGATTTTCTCAATGTTGATTTTTGTTTTGCACCCTCATATTCCAGATGTTAGAAATGTTGTATCTCCGCCAAATATTGCCAATCCTAACAAACCAAACATCAATGAAAACCTTATTTATTCAGCTCTCAATAAATAAATAGACCCTATGACTGGTTTTGTAGTCCAGGGTCACAAATGGTTAACTGAATTTAGTACAGAGTTTGTCTCTGTTTTTGTTGTGCTGCACTTGTGACTTGTTTCATTTCTGTCTCTTTGATTCTCTCAGTCTTTTGAACATCAGTATGACTACCGGCAAGGCAAAACACATCACGCTCTGTCGGCCTGCAAACATATGAACTCAGACACTCTCTCTGCAGTGATCACACTTTTCTGTCTTGCTAGTGTGTGCTGTTTCAAACGTGAAAGTATTTAAACCTCTAAAGTGTGGAATCAATATTTTCCAACATCAAGAAAACCTCACCAAGCTGTTCCATTTCACAAAAGCAGAGGAACCCTCTACTGTAATTGCCATTATGAACATGCCCCCCCCACACACACACACAAGCACACACACACACACACACACACACAAGCACAAAAGCTTCTCTTAAGGACATGTATCATCGGAGACTCGCTGCACTTTGAGACTCGCATGTGAAATGCTAAGAAGGTCTTTCTCCTCCCGCTTTTGTCCTAATGTCTTTCCCTCTCTCGCACCCCTGCTGTCTCTCCTCACTGCGTTAGGAAGGCCGAGCCCTGACCTCTGACCTCCATTCTTCCTTCTGAGTGCACGGCAGGCACAGATAATGCACCGTTCCTCAGTCTCACGCAGGTACAGAGCACCTGAGAATGTCAAGCGTCAAATATCAGAAGTTTGCTGGGAAATGGCAATTCTCTTTCCTATGAATTCTCTCCGAATCGCTCTCTCTAGCTGTGAATAATAATAACAGGGGTAAGGTATGAGATGTTTGAAATGTATGAGTGGGATTTCTTACCCTCAAATGGAGCACGACTGATGTATTTTTCACTAAAATGAATGGTTTTGAGTTGGATGAATAAGGCAAGAGTCAAAACACAGGGAATAAAAAGTATTTTGCATTTGTCATTAATTACAGTCATTTTTTTTTAATTTTGTACATTAGAGAAATGAGACGACACACATTAATAATCAATGAAAATGTGGTTTTTTAACAGAATTAGCTGCGGCTATTTCTTTTTAATTTGCAGTCTCTGGACAATATTTCTGTCAGTAAAAACGAAACAAAAAATATAAAACTATTAAAATTGTTATGAAAAAAAACAAAACAACAGAAAATCTTTGTTCAACTATCATGAAAGTAATTAACTAAAATAATTTATATTTTGATCATATGTGCTTAATTCTCATGAAAATGTCACACTGCAAAAAAAAAGCTTCATTTTAATAATCTAAATTATTTCTAGAGTAAGTATATTCTTATTATTGACCCCCAGTTACTGATTTAATGTCAAAATGAGACTGTAAAGAATATTTTGAGTAGGAAATCTGTGTGTGAAAGGAAATCGAGAATGTTTCTAAGAGAAAGAAAAGGTTTTCCTGCTGTTCTTGAGGTTTGTAGTCTGCTCTTTATAAATAGTTGATCTGATGTGAGAGATGACACATTTTTGTTGGCTGGGTAAAGGAAAGCTCATGGTGATTGTGGGACTGAGGTGACTCATCAGACACAACAGATGTTACGGGGGACTGAGATCAGACACACATTAGCATGAGTCTTCACCTTGGTCTTCCTCGAGGACCCTGAGACTTGCAGAGAGAGCGAGTTTTAAAGGGGTCATATATTGAATTACCATATTTTTGTGTGCTTTACAAGGGAAATGTATTCTGTTATATGGTCCCTTTAAAATTCTCCTTATAATATCAGGATGTGCATTTCTTGTGAATCAGTCCCATGTCCTCAGATTTTCTAGCGTAATGCTTTGCCAGTTGTGTTACAGAAACACTAAATTATAGCTGTTTTGCAGATAAGAATCCTTGACAAGGATTATAACTTAGACAAAAAAATAAAACAGTGAAGAATATGGACCCTTTAACACACATGTAAATCCATCATTCTGGAGACAGACTATCATATCTGAGGTTCGGACGAGGGCCGGTAAACACATTCGCAGACACAGTCGATAGACAATCTCCTGGATTTGTTAAAAATACATACTCTTTGATCCAGCTGGCTGACATGTGATCTCTGAAATGTCAGACAGTGGATTATTGACTGATGCCATTTCAGTGATATTCTCCAGTTGTTCTGTCAGGGTGCCTTTTCCATTTTCGGTTTTGATTTTTAAAGTAGATTTTGGTCAGACCATATTTTTTTGAGACAAAGACTTGTATTTAAGTGCTATGTGCATTTGCTAAATTAATAATAAATGAGTGTCTTGGGATATTCTGAACTTGTGAACTTGCCAGGATTGGATTAATCATATGGGCATTTGGACACCTGCCCAGGGGCTTATGACCACCACATACGGCTGTCTAAATGTTTTCAAATAGCAGGAGAAGCAGTGCAAAAGGCCAGAGACGATCCCCAATGGTCATCTGGTGACTGGCCACCAAATCAACATCGCCAGGGGCCCCGTGATACCTTAATCCGGCCCTGGCTTCTGCTAGCCCTGTTATCATGGCCCTGGTCTCCATATCATTAACATCAAGAGTCAGCAATATGTGAAAATTCAACACTTTTTTCAGTCTAATTTAAGTGGGGAAATTAAATGTCACAAACATATATAAATGTATTTATTATGCTTTATTGTAAAGTATGTATATATATTAGAGGTGGGCATAGATTAATTTTTTTAATCTAGATTAATCTAGATTCATTTTGGAATTAATCTAGATTAATCTAGATTAAAATGGCTCATTTGAATTCTGCCGAAGGCATTCAGAATATGTGTGCTACCCAAATAATGACTAAAAGTAAGTCTTTGAGAACGGGTTTCTCAAGCCAGGTGGCGCATTAGACCAGGGGCTCATCTCCTGTTTCCAAAATGCATCACAAACTTTAATCTCTTCC
>QVTF01007655.1:0-25370 GCA_003573665.1 Oxygymnocypris stewartii
AGAGGAGGTCGCTGGTCAGGTGGCTCCTGGCTATAAGTAGAGGAGGTCGCTGGTCAGGTGGCTCTGGTTATAAGTAGAGGAGGTCGCTGGTCAAGGTGGCTCCTGGTTATAGTAGAGGAGGTCGCTGGTCAAGGTGGCTCCTGGCTATAAGTAGAGGAGGTCACTGGTCAGGTGGCTCCTGGCTATAAGTAGA
Source organism: Oxygymnocypris stewartii (assembly GCA_003573665.1). Lineage (NCBI taxonomy): Eukaryota > Metazoa > Chordata > Actinopteri > Cypriniformes > Cyprinidae > Oxygymnocypris > Oxygymnocypris stewartii. The sequence goes on from QVTF01007655.1 coordinate 194, forward strand.
GGAGGTCTGGTCAGGTGGCTCCTGGCTATGTAGAGGAGGTCGCTGGTCAGGTGGCTCCTGGCTATAAGTAGAGGAGGTCGCTGGTCAAGGTGGCTCCTGGTTATAAGTAGAGGAGGTCGCTGGTCAAGGTGGCTCCTGGCTATAAGTAGAGGAGGTCGCTGGTCAGGTGGCTCTGGCTATAAGTAGAGGAGGTCGCTGGTCAGGTGGCTCTTGGTTATAAGTAGAGGAGGTCGCTGGTCAAGGTGGCTCCTGGTTATATGTAGAGGAGGTCGCTGGTCAAGGTGGCTCCTGGCTATAAGTAGAGGAGGTCACTGGTCAGGTGGCTCCTGGCTATAAGTAGTGGAGGTCGCTGGTCAGGTGGCTTCTGGCTATAAGTAGAGGAGGTCGCTGGTCAGGTGGCTCTTGGTTATAAGTAGAGGAGGTCGCTGGTCAAGGTGGCTCCTGGCTAGGGATGGGTATCGTTAAGGTTTTAACGGTACTACTACTCTTATCGATACTGCTTATCGATCCGGTGCTTTAACGGTATTCTTATCGGTACTTTTTGTTATATTTCTATGATACATTAGCAGCTTAATTAACATGGCTTTATATTCTGAAATGTTAAATAAATATTTCATTAAATAAATATAAAACATAAATTTGTAAATGCACCAGTGTGCAGGCATTTTTGTGTTTTATATACATAAGATAAGATAGAGTAAGAACATGAACAAAGAAACAAAGTTAAACAAACTGACAAATATACCATTTATTGTGTGTGTATTTGATCGTTTGGACGCGCCCGAAGCTTGGAGCGCACCGCGCACGCACACACGCGCGCGCAAACACACACACACACACGCGCGCGCAAACACACAACACACACGCACACGCGCGCAAACACACACACACACACACACTTCAGCCTGAGGAACAGCGTCTCTCGTGTGAATTTTACTTTCAACGTTTTATTATCAAACATGTCCAGCAATTTAGTAACTGTAAAGACGGCATTTTACAACAATCGACAGACGATTGATCTGATTCTGACGTTAAGTTTTGGTCAGGGAGGAACGAATGCGCGCCGCTGTGAAGAGAAGGAAGTTGTGCTAGAAGAAACACGGCTATAATCTTTAGAAGCTAAAAAAAACATTTAATAAACTTAGTTTAATATAACAGCCACAGGCCTAAAGTGTAAGCATGTTTTAATGGTTAGTTCTCTTCTATCATAAACAGGGCTTATGTTGCGCGTGCTGAAACTCCTCCACGTGAGAGCGATCGCGCTTCTGAATTGGGAATAGCAAAAATGCATCATAGACAAGAGTTTGAATATTATTGCATATAAAAACAGCTGGGGACTCTGGCGGGATATAATTTGCAAGATAATGTGTATATATATAGCAATAATAAATGTATGTGTTTTTCTTAATTTCTCCAGTACCGATAACAAAACCGTTAACGTCAGAGCTTATCGATACTCCGGTCTTTTATAATTTAGCCCCGAGACCGATTAAATACCGAGTTTCGGTACCCATCCCTAATCCTGGCTATAACTAGAGGAGGTCACTGGTCAGGTGGCTCCTGGCTATAACTAGAGGAGGTCACTGGTCAAGGTGGCTCCTGGTTATAAGTAGAGGAGCTCGCTGGTCAGGTGGCTCCTGGTTTTAAGTAGAGGAGGTCGCTGGTCAAGGTGGCTCCTGGTTATAAATAGAGGAGGTCGCTGGTCAAGGTGGCTCCTGGCTATAAGTAGAGGAGGTCGCTGGTCAGGTGGCTCCTGGCTATAAGTAGAGGAGTCGCTGGTCAGGTGGCTCCTGGTTATAAGTAGAGGAGGTCGCTGTTCAAGGTGGCTCCTGGTTTTAAGTAGAGGAGGTCCCTGGTCAGGTGGCTCCTGGCTATAAGTAGAGGAGGTCGCTGGTCAGGTGGCTCCTGGTTATAAGTAGAGGAGGTCGCTGGTCAAGGTGGCTCCTGGCTATAAGTAGAGGAGGTCACTGTTCAAGGTGGCTCCTGGCTATAAGTAGAGGAGATCGCTGGTCAAGGTGGCTCATGGCTATAAGTAGAGGAGGTCGCTGGTCAAGGTGGCTCATGGCTATAAGTAGAGGAGGTCACTGTTCAAGGTGGCTCCTGGCTATAAGTAGAGGAGATCGCTGGTCAAGGTGGCTCCTGGTTATAAGTTGAGGAGGTCGCTGGTCAGGTGGCTCCTGGCTATAAGTAGAGGAGGTCACTGTTCAAGGTGGCTCCTGGTTATAAGTAGAGAAAGAATGCATTCATTCTGTGTCTGTCATGCTATGTCCTCCTATACCTTATTTGGTCATTTGGTGAACCCCCTGAACATACAGTGCTCAGCGTAAATGAGTACACCCCTTTTGAAAAGTAAAATTTTAAACAATATCTCAATGAACACAAAAACATTTTCCAAAATGTTGACGACAAGACTAAGTTTTATATAACATCTGTTTAACTTATAACATGAAAGTAAGGTGAATAATAAAACTTAGAGAACAATTTTCAGTTTTACTCAAATTAGGGTGATGCAAAAATGAGTACACCCCACTGAAAGTCTCTGGAGCAAAGCTACATTTTAGACTACAAATGTCTAATTTAACAAGAATTCAACCACAGGTGAGTCTAATTATTAATTACACAGGTGTTCAGCAGACAGTTGACTATAAAAGGGTGTTACTTAAAGAAAACCCCTTCCCATTTCATACTGTCAGCAATGGCACCACATGGAAGAGAAATGTCAAAAGACCTGAAAAAGAAAATAATTTCTTTACACAAGAAAGGTGAAGGCTACAAGAAGATCAGCAAAGCTTTACTTATCAGTCAGAATACTGTAGCAAAAGTGGTACAAACATTTAAAAAAGATGGAAGTGCAACCATCTCACAGAGACGTCCAGGTCGTCCACGGAAGTTAACTCCTCGTCAGGAGCGTCTTCTGATGAGAAGGGTTGAAGAAAATCGACATGCAAGTTCACTGCAGTTATCTAAAGAAGTAGAAAGCCAAACTGGGGTGACTATTTCCCGTGACACAATACACTGCGTACACTGCAGAGGAATGGCATGCATGGGTGCCGTCCACGAAAGAAGCCTCTCCTAAAGCCCAGGCACAAAAAAGCCCGCCTAGAGTTTGCCAGGGCCCATGCTGACAAAGATGAAGACTACTGGGACTCTATACTCTGGAGTGATGAGACCAAGATAAATGTTTTTGGAACTGATGGCTTCAAAACTTTATGGCGTCGCAAAGGTGAGGAATACAAAGAAAAATGCATGGTGCCTACAGTGAAACATGGTGGTGGCAGTGTCCTTATGTGGGGCTGCATGAGTGCTGCTGGTGTCGGGGAGCTGCATTTCATTGATGGCATCATGAATTCACAAATGTACTGCTCTATACTGAAGAGAAGATGCTACCATCCACTCCGTGCCCTTGGTCGTCGTGCACTTTTCCAACATGACAATGATCCTAAACCACACATCTAAAGCCAGGCCCGGAGTGGCCATCAGGAGAACCGGGAGAATTTCCGGTGGGCCGCTCTGCCCCGTTCATAAATTGGGCCGGCAGATTCACCTGCTTTTTTTTTTTTTTTTACATACACATAATGACGTATATGTGTTTAAGTTACGGTGTGACTGATAACTAAGCTAATAACACTAGATTTGAATTTATCATTCAAATGGGACGTTTTCTGTGTCAGAGCGCGCGCGCTCTCTCTCTTCCTCTACACAAGCGCGTGTCCCGGGTCGTTGCCATGGAGACAAACCGAAACGATTAATATTGTGGGTGTGAGTTAGCGAGAGTGCGCTAATCGCGGGAAGAATAGAATGGATAGTACAAAAAAAAAGATTCCTAGAGGAGCTGAAAAAGCCAGGTTAAAAAAGAAAGGCATAGAAGTGCCAAACTGACAAATATGTTTCAAGAAGACAAACGAGCACACGTGAACTGGCGACTCAAGGTAACCTACAGTGACTAGCAACATTTACAGTTGTGCATTTGGCAAACGCTTTTATCCAAAGTGACTTACATTGAAGGATTTTCTTTTCTATTGATTGTCTGTAATGTAATTGATTTTAGCCTGTTAACTTATTTTAAATGTTATTGTGGTTAATAAAGATAAGCCTGATGCTGAGGAAAGTGAGAAAAAGAAAGAGACAGAAACAGAGACATTGATCTTCAGTGAGACAACAGCAGCCAGCAGAAGGTCCCTGAGGAACAGACCAAATTGACGGATATTTGTTCAAGACAAACAAGCACACAGGAACTGGCGGACTCAAGTGACTATAGTCAAAAACTATAAACAATTGAGACAGTAATAAACAAAGTTGCAGAAACTAGTTCACTGCTTAGGCGGTTTTTGATGCTGTAAGGCTTTGCCATCTTCAGCTCTGAGTGTAAACCAAAACTTGTGAAGAATGATAGAAGGTCTTTCTTTCTTTCTCTCTTCGAGATGCTTACTGATTTTCCATTTAGTTATTAATTTTACATTTACGCATTTAGCAGACGCTTTTATCCAAAGCAACTTACAGTGCATTTAGCATATACATTTATTTTCAGTATGTCTTTTTTTTATAATGTTACTGTTTGTATCTTTTGTAGCAGAAATGTTTCATATAGTTTATTTCATTTATTACATTGACATGGATATAAAAAACAATAGTGCAAAAAGTATATTTCTTACTGTATAACTTTATTTTTGTTTGAATGCAAACCATTATTTTCATAACGTAACAGTTGGACACTTTGTTGCAGAAAACTCAGTATGTGATTTGTTATTGATATTTATGGCCATATTTACATTATTCAGATTTTTTATTGAAACATGTCAATTAAGAAACAGATCTGTCATTTATCCAGATTCCACCACGGTGGGTGGGAGGGGGTTGGATGGGGATTGGTGGTGGGCTGGTCTTGAGCATTGCACTCCCCGGGCTGAAAATGGACCCCACTCCGGCCCTGTCTAAAGCCACTGTTGGATTTCTGAAGAAGAACAGGGTGAAAGTGATTCAGTGGCCAAGTATGTCTCCTGATCTGAACCCAATCGAACACCTATTCTGAAGAGACAAGTTGAGCATCACTCTCCATCCAGCATCCAATCTCTAAAAGAGCTCATTCTTGAAGAAAGGAAAAAGATAGATCTGGCAAAATGTCGCCAACTTGTTAATTCCATGCCTAGAAGACTTGGTGCTGTCATTAAAAATCATGCAGGCCATACAAAGCACTAGATTTAGTAGTTTTTGTTGTGGGGTGTACTCATTTTTGCATCACCCTAATTTGAGTAAAACTGAAAATTGTGTAATCTAAGTTATATTATTAACCTTACTTTCATGTTATACGTTAAACAGATGTTATATTAAACTTAGTCTTGTCAACATTTTGGAAATGGTTTTTGTGTTCATTGAGATATTGTTTAAAATTTTACTTTTCAAATGGGGTGTACTCATTTACAGCTGAGCACTGTATGAGACTTTCTGGTCCCATATATAAAGGCCTGTTCTCTGTAGAATAAATGAGTTCAAAAGCCATGATGCCTCTCTGCGCTGTGTTTTTGTTCTTCCAGATCTGCAGAAGACTTCTTTCACAACATCCAACATATATTTCTGATTTGATTTATAAGTGATCCAAATACAGAAAGAAAAACTTAGTTCATTAGGAAACTGAAGTTTTTACACAGCGTTTAATGTAAACTGGAAAACTGTATCCCCAACATGGGGCTCGGACCCACGACCCTGCGATTAAGAGTCTTATGCTCTACCAACTGAGTTATTAGCTGGGCTGACAGCAGCTGTCCAAGACCTCCTGAGCTCCATAACTACACCGCATTGTTTTTAAACCCCAGATTATTAAAGAATTCAATAACTTATATATGCAGCAGGCAGTGAACCAGATGGAGGAACCAGACAATAGGCTAACCGTCTGCTTAAGTCAACTGTACAGGCCATTAAAACACATAGAAAACAAAATGAAAGTAAAACCTGTCGGCTGCATAAAAGGCTTAGTCTTTCCAAATGAGTCATCCATTGTTTCAAGACTGGTCTTGTTTTTTAAAGTCATGTACAGACAAACATAGAAAGGTGTTATTTGAATGTGAAACACAAGACTGATTACCCCTTGGCTAACTGCTCAAGGTCAGTCTAGGTCTTTATATAAGGCTTCATGCAAACGGCCCCTGAGGGGTTTTCCCAGATAAACCTCAGGGGATTTCCAAAGGACTGTTTAAAAGGGTGAAGACATTCAAACATTACAAAACGAATCCTCCTCTATTTCAGACACTCTACAACGGGACACAGTACATGGTTGGACAACATCATTCTCGACATATGAAAATATATATCTGTGATATTTAATGGGAAAATCATGGAGACATATTCACATTTTGACTGGCTAAGCATGTCAAAGGAAAGGAAAGTCAAAGAGAATTACAGTTTTTTCAAGCTACATATATGTACATTATGTATATACTCATAATAAATACAAGTCAACCGCCTAAAGCTGTCAACATTTAACAAACATGAAATATTAAAATAACACAACAAAAAGATCACTATTATGGTACAGAGTCAGCAGGCCGTGATGTATTGACATGGAAATGGCTGCTGCATGTCTGGAGGTCAAGCAAACAAGTTATTAGTAAAAGATGAATTATTTTGGAAATAACTTCATTACAATTTCAACAAAAATGTTGGCCTGTTCCTCAGACAAACCTTTGGATTGAATACAGAGAGTAGGTTTGAAACCTATAAAATCACATCATATCAGACAAAGTACTCCTTTAAGACATTCACGTGTAATCTGCACGAATAAAACAAACTACACATACAAGCAAGAGACTTTCCTTTAAGATGTTTGTTTAGAGATTTAGTGCTGGCTTCAAATGTGCTTTTATTAGTGCAATTTACTACGGTATTTAAGGGGAAGCCCGTGGGTGGCTGCTATAAGAGAAAGTGCAGAGAAAGAAAGCAAAAGTAAACTGCAGTGTGTCTAAATCAGATAAAGAGCAGTGAGCATTAAAAGACAAGTGTGGAAACTACTGACAAGACATGGACATTATATCCTATTTAACTGCTCTGGTAAGTTACTTAGATTGAATATTGAACATTTGTAGTATTTTGTGTACTGGATTTAACTATGGAAATATGTGAAACATCACTGAGAGTATGTAGTGGTAGCTATAAGGAGATATCAAAGATGATCATAACCGATGTCCATATGCAGATTGATAACTAAAAGTTTTTATTTTTCTTCTCACTAACATTTTGATATTGAAACGGAATAAAATGGCAACTATTAAAACAACTAACTAGGTTAGCTGATTACTTTAAAAGTCCATAGATATCACCGTAAGTGCTGTTATTACTTTCTCAATTGTAAGTCGCTTTCGATAAAATCACTTGCAAAATGACTAAATGTAATACTTTCTCCAATAAGATGTGCTGAACCTGTTTTATGCTAGGTTAGACCCCTTTTCAACTGGTGGACAAGCAGCAGTTCAACACCTGCAAACAGTGCGACAGCCAATCAGAATGAGACAGAGCCACCCGAGAGCTCAAACGAACGTATGGGGATCCACTTTGCTCTTTATGTTTAGGGTTATTTTGTTCGTACACACAGTCAAATGTTTGGAGATACTTCACTGCATTTGTACTCATTATCTGTTGATTTTGAACAGTGTATGAAATCAATATAATTTATTGCAGTCTGAAACTTTAATATTGAAGTTAGTCAACATGGAATTGTAATTAACTTTGTTAATACTCATGGTCATGCTGTGCACAAATCATCAGTGTATTTTAATGCATATAAAACAAGTTGGGCTTTAATTAAATATAATGAACTTGCTCTTTTCAGATGACGTCCCAGTCACAAATCCTCCTCAAACTGAGGTCCAGGAGGGAAGCGGTCCTGTACAAACCACTGTAAACGCACATTCAGGTCATTATGGTATGAAACCTTTATAACTCTAACCATACAAAATCAATTCCCAGTGGATTGTGATCTTAATGTTGTTTAATCATTGTTTTGCTCTCTTACGTCAGATCGTCCACACATCCCGCTACAGTACTCAAACTCATTCAGTGTTCCTGATGAAATTGACGAATTGGACAAGATCAACCTCATTGTGAAATGCGCTGGAAAGACCACGGAAGTGGACATGTTCCCACTGGAAAGCATCTCAGTTTTACTGAAGGAGGCGTGTCACTGGGCAGGGAAGAAACCAGAGAAAATGAAACTGGTTTATGAAGGTAAATAAAGCATTCATTCATTGTTCTTGAGGTTGACCTGATGCATGTCATTTGCAGTGTCGGGGAAAGTAACTTTGAAAAATAATGCATTACAATATTGCGTTACTCCCTAAAAAGGAACTAATTACGTTACTTTCGTGTTACTTTTTAAACATGAGCAGGGCTTGATTGTTTGTTTTAACAAAAGAAGTAATATTTATAGCAAATATAAAAGCCCTTTCACACCAAAATGTGTAATGAATAAACCTCAGACTGAAGGAAGAGTAAATCACGTCTGTACAGAAGAGCGTTCAACAAGTCAAGTCAAGTCAAGTCACCTTTATTTATATAGCGCCTTTAACAATACAAATTGTAACAAAGCACTGCACAATATCAAAATAGGCAAATTTGTCAATAATGTAAAATGACAGGATTTAACACTCAATTATCTGCTGAATGCATTTCATTATTGAATTTAGTAGTGGCATTGTCCAGCTTAGTTCACTTTAAATAATATCTATGCAATCAAGTCGATGATTGTGCTGGAAATGAAGTGTCCCCAACTGAGCAAGCCAGAGGCGACAGCGGCAAGGAACGAAAACTCCATCGGTGACAGAATGGAGAAAAAACCTTGGGAGAAACCAGGCTCAGTCGGGGGGCCAGTTCCCCTCCGGCCAGACAAATCAGTAGTTTGTTCCAACTGCAGCAAAGTCAGAGTGTAAGTGGTCCACTGGTTCCAGGGGTCTTTCCCCGATGGATGTCTAGGTGACGAGGTCCTCACTGGAGCTCTGTCTCTGGGGGCTCATCTCGGAGGTCCTCGGAGGGGTTGTCATCGTCTCTTCTCAGGTGTTCGGTCATCTCTATCGTTTAAGGGTAGGATCCAGACTGAGGCTTGTGTAATTCCTAACTACCACGGGATGTTAATCCACTCAACAACACTCTTCAGCAATAAAAAAACAATTTTAGATAAACTAAAACTTGAGCAAGGCACCGAACCCCCAACTGCTCCCTGGGCGCCGCAGCATAGATGGCTGCCCACTGCTCCGGGGGGTGTGGGTGTGTGTGTGTGTGTGTGTGTGTGTGTGTGTGTGTGTGGTGTGTGTGTGTGTGTGTGTGTGTGTGTGTGTGTGTGTGTGTGTGTGTGTGTGTGTGTGTGTGTGTGTGTGTGTGTGTGTGTGTGTGTGTGTGTGTGTGTGTGTGTGTGTGTGTGTGTGTGTGTGTGTGCGTATAGGTCACCATACTTGGCTGTATGTCACGTCACTTTCACTTTCACAGGTCAGCTGCAAATATATTGTTTAATAAAATGAGATTAGATATATTTGTGTTGTTTAACATATTTAATTATTGCAGTGTTGCATCATATTCTGAGTTTGCATTTCACTGTTTTAATTCATTTGATGGATACTGAATCTGTTTTTAATACACATTCACATTAAGTCTAGATTAGATCTACAGTAAGATCATGTTCACACGGCGCACTTTTAGTCAATACATGGGAAAAAAGTAACTCAGATATTTTCTTGTAAATTAAAAAGTAATGTGTTACTTTTCTAGTTACTTGAAAAAACTAATATTATTACGTAACTCGCGTTACTTGTAATGCGTTACCCCCCAACGCTGGTCATTTGTAATGAGTCATGAAATGGATTTACATGGAAATATGAACCATAAAAGCAACAACTAACAACTTTCATGTAGTTCCATGAGTGAGCCGGCAAATCATTAATTGCTATCATTATTTATTTTCAGGAAATGTTCTGGATGTGAACAAGACCGTGAGCCAGTATGGACTACGAGGAGGAACCACCGTACAATTGATTCATGCTTAATCACGTCTCAGTTTACACTATACAAGTACACTACATAAAATACAGTATTGTTCCAACTCAATAACTGTATTATTATTAAGTGCTTTAATGAAGTCTCATGGTTTATTGTTAAAAGCATTGCATTGCCATGTACAGTCTTAAATAAAATTTAACCCATGTTTACTCTGTTACCTCTGTAATTTTATTTTAAGGATATTTTTATTTTATTTTTAACATATGAAAAAATGTGAAAAAACAACAGATTAACTAATGAGTTAACTAAGCCTAACTCAACATATGAAAAAAGATATAAAATAAAACTGGCTGTACTCAAGAGCAACACTGACTCACATGATTTATATATAATATTTATATTACTCATATATGATTTTCTTGAACTGACAGAACTGTGCTGTTAAAGGGTATTGTAATCACATGTATAAGTGTTTATTTGATTGCGTCGATTGTATTGATTTCCTGTAAAGCTGCTTTGCAACTATCTGTATTGTGAAACGCGCTATACCAATAAACCTGAGTTTAATTGAATTGAATTGATTGTATTGAGCTGCCATGACAATCTAATTTCGCCTTGGGATCAATAAAGAACATCTAATCTAATCTATTACAGACGCAGTCATTTTACGTATATTGGGACACTTTATGGCCGAGAACAGATATTGATTATTATACAGACATCGGGGACTTTCCCTAGCCCAAAAAGTTGAAAATGTAAACAAAGGCATTTTAATATTAGTGTAAATGGCTAACACTGACATCTCAATAAACCACAGTTTACACCATGCAGTGGAAAATGCATATGAGTGAATGTATATGGATTGAAGTGAGTGAATTTGCTAAATAATGATGAAATTAGTTGGAATTTAGTTTCCACAAGCCAATAGCGCTCGAGGGCGGGTTGTAACGTAGCATTTTCATTGGTTAAACAGACGGAACGGACACGCCTCTTTCACAGAACTGACTAACTATAGAGCAGTGCTTCCCAAACTGTGGACCGCGCCCCCCCCCCCCCCCCCGGTGGGACGTAGCGGTATTGCAGGGGGGCGTAGCTAGACTAAATCAAAATATTGAAATAATTTAATTATTTGAATTGTTCTAAAATGTGACCTCCCCCCCCCCCCCCTGCTTATTACACAAATACAATTTAGATGTATTTAGGTTTTATTTTTTTAACATAGTTATGTATTTCATTGCAATAGATTTGTGAACTATGTGCAGTAGCTTCTGTTACACACTTTGATGCAATATAATTGTAAATCGTATGCAGAAAGTGTAGTGTTATGGATTTAAATTTATTTGTAAAGAATGTTTACATCATCTTACTTTCACCAGCATATAAAAAAATTACATTTTATGGTAGTTACAAACTGGTTAATACATTTTGATAGAGACAATCTGCTTTATTAAATATATCTAATATACAAATATAAATCAAATCAAATCAAATCAAATCACTTTATTGTCACATCACATCAGCACAAGTGCCTTGGTGAGTGAAATTCTTATGAGCGTGCTCCAGACAGCGCAAAAAACAACAGACAATTTACATATGGACAGACAGTGCAAAAAAAACAACAAACAATTTACATATGGACAGACAGTGCAAAAAAACAACAAACAATTTACATATGGACAGACAGTGCAAAAAAACAACAAACAATTTACATATGGACAGTACATATTACAGACTGTACAGAAGACAATGTGCAAAATACACATACATATACTCAGTACACTTAGTGTACTATAAAGACATAATTATCAACGACACATTATACACCGTATGGGCACATCTACATTATGTACAGTATCTATACATAATGTAGTCTATACATAGTAATAATGTGAGGTGCAACAGATTATAAATTAACAGCAGATTGGTTGGTTGAGCAGCAGATAGATGTGCAAAGGTGCAACAGATTATGCATATGCAGTGTCGTGGATGTGCATTGTATGGTGTCCAGTGATAGCAGATGTGTTAGTGCAGTGTGAGCGTGTAGTCCGGTAAAACTGTGTTAAAGTGCAGTGCATGGCATGTTGTGTGAGTGGGAGTGTGATGTAGGTGAGTTATTTCTGACTGTTCATTAGCCTGATAGCCTGAGGGAAAAAGCTGTCTTTATATATATCTTTATACCATTAATCTATATATTTTTTAACAAAGAGGTTGGGAGGGGGGTCGTGGAGCTTTTGCTATGTTTTTGGGGGGCCTTACCCCTCTGAAGTTTGGGAAGCTTACCAATTGGCTTAGCCAATTTCCTTCAGAGTTTAGCTCCAACCCTAATCAAGCACACCTGAACCAGCTAATCATTGTCTTCAAGACTACTAGAAGGCAACAGGCAGGTGAGCTTTATCAGCGTCAAATCTCTTTATCAAATCTCTGCAAGAAAGTGGCCTGGAAGGGCCAAGTTTGCCCATCACTGGAGACCGTCATCATGTGAGATCAAGGACTCAGCCAGCCTCCACTCTGAAAAACACGCTCATTCTAGCAGCCGCGTTGTTTTGTGGTGCGCGCATATACGGGGCGTTGCGGTAATAGCGTGTAAGAACTCAGATCAAAGGAAAAGTGATCTCTGGCGTTAATTTATTTATCTGTCAATAATGAATACATGAATAAATGAATGAATGAATGAAATAATAAATAAATAAATAAATAGATACATTTAAAATAATACAAATGTTAAAAAAACGCAGCGCAAAGGTTGTGGGTTCGAATCCCAGGGAACACATGTACTGACAAAAAAAAATGTATAGCCTGAATGCACTGTAAGTCGCTTTGGATAAAAGCGTCTGCTAAATGCATAAATGTAAATGTAATGTAAATATAGAATTTCCAAATAATATGAAAATAACTGTCTGATGAGAAATAACAAAATTTAAGCCTTCCACTTGCATATAACCATATTTATCTGTTAATTCACATAGTTATAAAAAAAAGTTTCCACAAAAAAAGGTTCACTTTTGATTGACAGTACACCACTCCAGAATGTAATTTGCCCAACGTCAAAATTATTTGGAAATTCTATATTTAATATTAGCCTACTCAAAATTTGAAGTCATTTTAATTTTATCAGACCGTTTTTTTTAACATTTGTATTATTTTAAATGTATCTGTTTATTTATCATGTATTCATTATTGACAGGGAAATAAATGAATGCCAGAGATCACTTTTCCTAAGGAAAAGTGGCATTGAGTAAATTATGACTTTTTAATTTTTGGGTGAATCTCCCTTTAAACATTTTATTATTTGTAAATAATAAACACCTAATTTATATAAGACACTGATATTTCTTTAATCACGATCTTATTGAATTTACATTTTATTTCAATTAAAACTCGTCAACATCTAAAAAGAAAGAAGTTCTTTCTTAGAATCCATAGTTTAGCTGACTAGTATTAGTATGGTGATCACAAGTCAAACCATCCTCATTAGCATTAACATTAAAAACTGGGTTATATGGTTTTTAAAATATAAAATGAGTATAATAAAATTAAAAATGTGTAGTTTAAAAAAAACTATAAAACACATTCTATAAAATTAAATCATTCCCCAATATATTATAACAGTAACATTTATAATCAATAAATGTCTGCCAACACATAAGCTATTTATACAGTGTTAATAACTTCAAGTTAAATTACTATGGTGCTGAATTGAATTGTTTTTCAATATACCTCATTGTCGTGGCTGTTTTCATCCAGCATCACTACATAACCTTTAATGCTCTCATGTCACACGACTGTATAACAATTCTGTGTCACATCTGAACGGACCAAGAGACGTGCGCTGTTTAAGCGCGGCGCACGTTCATCAGCGCTGATCCCGCTCTGCTTTGACGCGCGGATGGCGCATGCGCTGTAATTTAAAAACAGCGCCTAATATAGGAAAGGTCCCCCTTGTCTCGGCGATCTGCCCACAACTCGAATGTCCCTGTGTTCCCGATGGCCAGGCGATCGCGGGCCCCCCAGGGCCCTATGCACTGTCACCCCCCCCCCCCCCCCCCCCCCACCCACTAGCGACGCCCCTGAGAGAAGAATGATGGATGTGTAAACATTTCCGATAACCATTTTATTTAGGCTGCTATTGCTATTTTTAATACCTTTTATAATACCCAAACAAAACGTATTTGTTGTAATTTATCTGGAAAATGCGTATTTATATTGCAAATATAAATGTGTACATGCAAAATAAATAAGGCTACTACGACTAATTCATGATTCACTGGTGTAAGCTGCAGAAAAGACCACTGAGCGAGTGAACAAATCATTTTGGTGAACCGACTCAAATGACTCGAGATATTGGGATGAATCAAAAGTCCCAATCACACACTTCAAAAGACCCGTACATGCGCTGTAAACATGCAGTTGTAGTTCAGCAACCGAAAGCACGTGATTAACGCGGAAGCTGTAGTCCTTAAGTGAACGTGTAGTCGAGCGGTCTCTCGCAGAGCAGCGGGCTTGTTCTGACTGGAAGTGTGGGTTTTGCGGTTCTGGTTCACTTCTGTAGGATCAATGCGCGATTCTAGACTGAAATCTACATCAGCAGAAGCTCATTATCTGCGCGAATAGGTGAGTATTTCAAGCTATTGCTCTTGAAAATGCTCGATACTATATAAGTTTGTGCACGATTATTAGAAGAGGACTCGAGATCCATGCATCGTGTCATTCTGTCTGGCTCTGCTATAAACGCGTTAGAAATCGGCTGTTCATTGTTTTAATGTCTGTGGAATAAAGATCTACAGTCGCTCAAGTCTAAAAGCCCATTGAACAGTCTGCAGGCATTGCTTTCTCAACACCAGGCAGGATTTGAATGCTTCATCAAGCTCTTTTATAGTGCAACAGACTGAATGGCATTGACTGTAAAGGAGCTGAAAAGAGCTTTAGGATGCATTTAAAACGAGAACACTTGCATGGGAAATATCTGTCAATACAGGTTAGGACTCATGCCTCTCCAAGACACTTGCCTCAGGAAAGATTACAGTGTACAATTAGTGAAGAATGCAAGACAACAAGTCACAGCAGATTCTTCTGGGCTTTCTGTGTTTTTCAGGATTGAGATGCATGTTGAATATGTTTAGGTTCTAGAGGTTTATGATATAAACATGTTAAATCAATCCATATGAGACATTGACCCAGTTTTATCTCCCTCTGTGCCATGTTAGTGCAGACTGGAACTGGTTCATATCTGTTGCACCACTTCGGTTGTCACTTCAGCCAAAATGTGTGATGTAGAGATGGGGGGGGGATCTGTGTGGTTTGACAGGGATTAGATTTATGGTCATGAAATAGTGAAGGGATTATTTATTACATTAGACTGTGCATTATTTCTTCCCTCCTCACTCTGAATGTATTTAGTCATTTGTGGAAGTACACAGAACTGAGAAAGTTTTTCCGGGCACACCCAACCACAGCTGCAAGGTTTTTCTGTAAAATGAACAGGGTATTTTTCACAACTGAGCCTAAATATTCACATCGTAAGCTTCAGTTGCTCCTGCTATAGTGTATAATATTAAAGCAAATTGTGTATTTGTGCAGCTTGGAATTTGCAACCACATTTAATGCACAAAATATTAGTTGTAGCATTTGGTGCACAAACTTAGTGCACCAGAAACGGTTAGTAGTGCACACCAGTTGCATTTGGTGCACACAAATGCATTTAGCACACAAAACATTGGTGCACAGAAACAGTTGTAGCATTCAGTGCACAAAATTGATTTATTGCAGATTTTTTTGTTGTTGAATTTGGCACACAAAAATAGTAATATCAATTTAGTTATTGATGCACAAATTTAGTTAGTTTTATGCACAATTAGTGCATAAAAGATAGTTATTGGATTTGGTGCACAAAAAAAATTGCCTATAGTGCACACAGCGTATCTATGTGTGTGCACCAATGCAATAACTGAAGTTATATATGTTCAGAAGAAAATGTGATTGTGTTTGTCTCTGCAAAACCCACTGCTATAGAGCCAGGGTGTTGCTAGGGTATTCTGAGTGGTTGCTAGGTGGTATCTTGCTGTGGTGAATTAAAAGAGCCCTAATACAAGTCTCCATGATGGTTTGTCTTTCTGTATGTAAGTCTGACTGCTTAGAAAAGCAGTACACATGACTTAATGCTTACGATTAGGGGTTTGTCAGATCACTAACCCAAGCACGTGCAAAATAACCCGTGATGCTCTTTTAGAAAGCACCACTTATGACCGGTGTACAGCATATATTCTGCACTTATCTTTCATTGTTGGGGTAAACAGGCAGGGACAGTCGTTCTCAAATGGCTACTATTGAGTGTTCGGTTGAAATCTGAATAGCAATGAGATGTTTTGCTTGTATGTTGCAGTGCTGAATGTCTGCTGTGGTTATGATCTGAGTCCTTAGTTACGTCGAGCTTTTTCCTCGCCGATGGGCATTTAACATCTGACACCCTGCTCTTGCAGTACATTTGTGATTTGACAGAAGAGTGGATGGGCTTTACTGAACAATACGAGACAGTATTGACTCTCTTTCTCTTGCAGTAGGTGCTGGTTATTAGGCGAGCTCATATATGAATGTGTGTTTTCAGCTCCCGAGTGAATTAGAAAGTCCCTCCGTATTCGTTCGTCCTTGTCTCAGTGCTTCTCTAATGAGCTGCAGAAAGATGAGAGCAGATAAAAGTACAGTCACCATCCAGAGGAAGAAGGGAGAGTGATAAAAAGACACAGACTGAAACTTAAAAATGCTGACTGTTGAGACAGCACCTGAAGGTTGGAAGTCATTAAGACACATCCGAATCCACTGAATGCATAACATCCCGTGTACTGAGATGCCTTCATCTGAGCGGTGTTTGAGGTCTGGATTTGAGGTCTAATCTTGGGCTTAGTCTGGTCTCATGAGGTCTAGTATTGGTGGGTCTCATTACTCCGTGTCCTGGTGTGGATCTGGGTCTCGGCTTAGTATGTGACACTATATCCAGCGTACTAAAGCTGATAATGACCTCAAACACTTGCATGCATGTTTTCTTCAGCATTATAGAACATTTGCAGGAATGTCCCTATATCGTATATAAAACCAAGTCTTGCTCTGGGAAGCCCAAAAAATGTGTTGCAGTATTTGATGTATTATTGCTTTTCATTCATGAAAATAGTTATTGCTTTTAGTGCACAAAAAAAGTTATTGCATTTGATGCACAACATTTAGTTATTGCATTTGATGTACGAAGAATGGCTATTGCATTTAATGCACAAAAATAGTTATTTTGGTGGATAAACAATTAGTTATTACATTTGATGCATGGAAAATAGCTATTGCATTTTATACACAACATTGTTTAAATTGTATTTGATGCAAAAAATTGCAATTTTGTGCACAAAAAATTGGTTGATGCATTTGGTGCACAAATTTTTATTCAGTGTACTAATATGGATTGATGCATTTGGTGCGCGCTCGCACACACACACACACACACACATACACACATTTTTTAATCTGGAATAACAAATATTATAGCATCTGTATGCATAGAGAGAAAGAGAACAAGATAGGATTTATTTATTTTGAGGAAACATATTGCAAAATGTTGAATTCTTGACCATTCGTGTAAGACAAAATGTCTTTATTTTGAAAGTTGCACTCATAATGAACTTTTAATGCTTGCTTTGCTTGTGCCTCAAGCGGTCAAGCCTGGGTGTGCATTGGTCTGGGAGAGTCTCAACTTGACTTCAGCTTGGATGAAAGAAGTTCCTTTGAAATGGATGAAGAACTCTGCGATGCTTTAATCCAGGGTTTTTTCTTCATAATTCTCTGCTCTACGGGGTGTCTGTCTTGTTGCAGTGTGGTCAGTACAGCTGGCTCGGTTCACTGTGTGTGTGTGTGTGTGTGTGTGCGTGTGCGTGTGTGCGCGTGTGTGCGTGTGCGCGTGTGTGTGCGCGCGCGCGCGCGCGTGTGTGTGTGTGTGTGTGTGTGTGTGTGTGTGTGTGTGTCATGGCAACATATGGCATGTTTAACAAAAACCATGAAAGCTTCTTAACCGTGTTAAGAGTATGATATTCCCCCTCTCTACATAATTCTTGTATTTGTCTATATCCGCTCTCTCTGTGTTTCTCACACTATCATCTTGTTATATTGGTGTTTTTTGTGTTTCTCCTTCTGTTTCTCAGGGTTGTTTTGAGGTCAGGTGATCTCTACGATGAGGCCGTAACTGAAGCGTTTCTTGAGTTTGGTCCTGATTGTTTCCAGAATGGCCACTGCTAAGAAAGGTACATCTCTCTCTCTTCCACCCTTCATAGCAAAAGTTTATAATTTTGCAGGGGTTTTGGATTCAAATATGACGCAGCACAACTGTTTTCAACATTGATAATAATCAGATATTTATCTGAGCATCAGATCAGCATATTAGAATGATTTTGTATATGTTCAATGTTACTGTATTTTTAAACTAATAAATGCACCATCGGTGAGCAGAAGAGACTTCTTTTAAAAGCACCAGAAAAACTGTACCAACCCCAAACTTTAAAACAAACAAACAAACATAAAGAGCTGTTTTTGTCTAGATTAAAAAGTTTGTTTGAAGTTGGCTTGAGAAAGTCTGACCTTTTATTAATTAGCATGATTAGCATGTTGCTAGCATGTTGCTAACATTCTGATATCAGTTGCTAGCATGGTTTTAGCATGATTAGCATGTTGCTAGCATGATTTTAGCATGTTGCTAGCATGATTAGCATGTTGCTAGCATGATTAACATGTTGATATCATGTTGCTAGCATGATTTTAGCATGATTAGCATGTTGCTAGCATTATTAGCATGTTGCTAGCATGATTTTAGCATGTTGCTAGCATGATTAGCATGTTGCTAGCATGATTTTTACATGTTGGTAACATGTTGCTAACATGATTAGCATGTTGCTAGCATGTTTGCTAACATGATTAGCATGTTGCTAGCATGTTGTTAGCATTATTAGCATGTTGCTAGCATGATTATAGCATGTTGTTAACATGATTAGCATGTTGTTAGCATGTTAGCATTATTAGCATGTTGCTAGCATGATTTTAGCATGTTGTTAACATGATTAGTATGTTGTTAGCATGTTAGCATTATTAGCATGTTGCTAGCATGATTTTAGCATGTTTGCTAACATGATTAGCATGTTGCTAGCATGTTGTTAACATGATTAGCATGTTGTTAGCATGATTAGCATGTTGCTAATAATAATCAGATATTTTTCTGAGCATCAGATCAGCATATTATAATGATTTTGTATATGTTCAATGCTACTCTTTTACTGTATTTTATACATTTTAATTTCTATACATAAAAATATATTTTATTTTAATGAATAAATGCACCATCGGTGAGCAGAAGAGACTTCTTTTAAAAGCACCAGAAAACTGTACCAACCCCAAACTTTAAAACAAACAAACATAAAGAGCTGTTTTTGTCTTTTATAATAATCCCAGCACCCTGACTTTAAACGTCAATCTGCTTCTCATGAGTTTTTGTCAACCTGCTGCTTTTTCTTTCTCAGGAATGAGACTTCGAGTGATTTTAATAAAGCTTAACGATAACGAATCCTTGCTCAGTCGGTGGTGACTCCGCCGTTAGAAGACACGTGGGCTGTTTCGTATCATCAGGAAATGTGCGAGAGCGTGTGTCTGTCTGAAAAGCCTTTCCAGAGCCGTCGGAAAAACTCCCCGAAGATAAAGTCTGTCACACTGTTTATTGTGGTAATCAATCTGTCTCTCGCCGCTCTAGTTATTGTGTAGAGGAACAAAGATGGCCTCCATTTAGTTATTGTTTACGAATGCGATAAAGTTTCATTTGGATGAAGGTAGAGGGTTTGCGTATTGTTGCAGCAGCTCCAGAACATCTACGGTTTCTTCAGCGCAGACAGCTGTGCAACATTCACAAAGCATCGTCCCATCGGTGGCTCTGTCGTTGAGTATTAAAGCATGAAACTGACTATTGGAAATGCTCCTTCCATAGGCCTGTTGTCAGGAGCCAGATTTCTGGTTGTTGCCATGGTGACTGTGAAGTTTTCGATGAGTTCATAAAATGCGGTAGAGGCTTCCGCCGGGGCATTGGTTTAATAGAGAGCCGTCCATCTCTGGTCTCGGCCAGACTGCAGCATTTCTGATCAGTTTCAGAGAACAAGGACAGAAGGAACAGCTTTGGGTTCAGATGTGATCCAGCTCAAAGAGGAGGGGGGGGGGGGATCTAGTCACATATGCAAAATATTAATGACTCAATGTACTTATAGTAATCTTTTATTTTTTAAGGATAGCTTTATTTGATCATGTTTTGATATGTATGTTTATATATCCTATGTTTTTTCTATTCTATATTTAATATAGGGCTATATAAGAATAATTGGACCATTTTTCCCAGTCCTCTCAATGGCAAAAGTGATCTTGTTTTTATTTAGTTTAGTTTTATTTTATTTCTTGCAGTTTTTATTAGGGATGCACGATATATCGGCCACCATATCGGTATCGGCCGATAAATGCCCATTTGATCTGTTATCGGTTATCGGCGCGGTTCGTCATGATGGCTTTTAAATGCTTGAAATATGATTGGAATCACTTTGAAAAGGACAATACACTTATGTTCCCAGGGAACACATATACTGACCAAAAAATGTATAACCTGAATGCACTGTAAGTCGCTTTAAGTTTACATAAATGTAAATGTGCAACATGTGCAGAGCAAGTCTGTCATAAAGGCTACATTTAATTATGATAAGAACATTACTGTAAATGACGTTGTGTAATCTTTGTGTGTGCGTTGAGCGCATCTGCAGGAGCTACACATCATGACAGTTACGTTCGCTTGTGCATTTGCAGCCTTTTGTGCAATTGTACGTAGTAATATTGTGTTTATTTGATGTATATCTGCTCTATCTCATATAGAATGCATTTGGTAAAGTTGCGAACAATATGATTTAGTAAATAATATCATTTCATTATTGCTGTTTTATTCATCCATGGCATATGCATTTTGATTCTTTACACATGTAAAGATGTCCAATGACTTGTTTGCATTATTTATGCATTTTATTTTATTTATGAGAATTATTTTATGGTGAAATTTGGTAACGGGAGAGTAAAATATATATTTGAAACTTACTCTGTTCAAACTAGGCTGCTAATGTTGAAGTGTTTGGCTTTTAATCATGAGACCTTTTTTTTAAGTCAGGCTCTTTAAAAGTATATAAAATTTTGGATATAGATTTATCGGCCAACATATCGGTTATCGGCTTTCAAATATAAAGAATTATCGTATCGGCCAAAATGTTCATCCCTAGTTTTATATTCCTATATTCTGTGAAAGCCACTGCTTGCTTAAAATAAATAAAGCGGTTTATTATTCATTATTAATAATAAAAATAGCAATAATAATAACAAAAATAATTGAATTTGTTTTTCTAGCCTATTGGTTTAAGTTGCAAGGCCTTTATTATTGTTTCATTTTTGATCAGTTTTATATTTATTTATTGATGATTTTGTTATTTAGTTATGTTTTTATATTCTTGTTTTCTCTGTTAGCACTCTGAGAAACTTGCTTTAAAAACAAAGTTATAATTAATGTTTTTGCAAATAATCTGGCACTGGTAAACACTGTAATACAATATTTCTTATGTTGTTTTGACATTGCATATCAGGATAATTACTAGTGAACATCTACGGTCTTTTCGAGGCATTTCTCAGGCGTTTGGGGCTCCGGCGAGTGTCATGAACATAAATACATAAACTCTTCAGGCCCTGCTGCTGTGGTGATAATAATCAGTTCAATGTTGTACTCATAGGTCATAAAATCCAGCTTAATTCTAGATCCCGCTCCAGGACAGAGAGTATTATAACAGTGTACAGATGTCTCTGTGTGGTCATGAGCATGAGACTATCTATCTGTTACACGTGTGAGTGTTTATGGGTCTCTAAATTGGCCCATAACCTCTGTGACGAGGCTCTCCTGCTTCGAATCCTGTCCTAGTTTTACGTTTCGTTATGTGTAATTTAATCTCTGTGCCTCGTGACCTAGAGCTGCAGGCGAACAGGGTCACCACTGACCATCCAGACTCCGATCATTCTCATATTTGTACAATATATTGCTAAAATTGCATGTGCTAATCTAGTTTGGTTTACACTTGGCATTGCACAATGCAAAATAGTTGGCTTTTGTAATGCTCTTTCGGTTGTAGGACGCTTTATATGAACGCTTCTGCTAAATGAATAAATGCAATGTTTGCTGAAGCTAGTTTTGAGTGTGAAATATCTTGGCAATACTCTCTATTTGTTTTTATAGCTCTTGTTCTTTTCACACGATGTTCTCTGAATTTCAGATGTCCTTTATTTGTATTCATAGCGCAGGGATCTAAAGAGTCCCTGATGTAATCTGCAGTCTGTCGGTCTCATCGAGCGATGTGTCCCCGGGGCCGACGCTGTGCCCTACATTAGCAGACTTTATTTGACACACACAGTGCGATTGGCATGAGTGAGAACACATTATAACTAATGTCTGTAATATCACACATTGGCCGCTGTTATTGTTGGTTTAGTGATCTGAGTAAACTCTCAACACATATCCTGCACCAGTCGTGTCGGTGCAATCATGTGGCTTTTTGGCAAGCTGTTACATTACAATTCGAGTCATATCCAGATATTACAATATCATGGAAATGAGTTTTTGACTTTGAAGGGTGATAAACCTGGAGCTCAAATGCCTTTCACTTGTATTACTTAAGTTATCGTGAGCGATCAGCATGAACGTTTTCTTCATGTGCTGCTCATTTAATTTAGATTTAAAGTAGAAGAAAAAGTTCACACTAAAAGGGAAATTAAGAGACATCTTATCTCCAAAATGCAATATAAGCAGAGTTTTTTGCAGAGGCTTTGATCAGACATTGAAGATTGAAGGACAAATAATCACAGCTGATGTTCATTACGGTGGACTTTGTGCTCAGTTGGTCCAGATGTGAAAATATGCTCTTCGAACTGTTTGAACTTTGTGTTCGTTACAAAGGTATCAAGGTTTTCACAAACGTATGAAGCATCACAAGAGTTTTCCAGCTTGGATAATAATCAGAAATGAAAATAATCAGAGGATCATGTGACACTGAAGACTGGAGTAATGATGCTGGAAATACAGCTTTGATCACAGAAATAAATGACATTTTACAGTATATTCACTCAGAAAAGTGTTATTTGAAATTGTAATAATAATTCACAATATTACTGTTTTTATTCAGTCTTGGGGAGCAGAAGATACTTGTTTCAAACACATCCCCAAACCTTTGAAGGGTAGTGAATGTGTGTGAAGGACTGTACTCTTAGCATGTGGTTTCTCTGATCCTGCTCCACAGATGGATTTTAAATGAAGAATTAGTACTTTAGTTCAAGACCGGGTTTGATCTGAGAAATGTACCCCGGAGGGCCTGATTATTGCTTTATTAAATCTGACTGTTAAAGAGGAGAGTCTGGAAGAACATTGCATCTTTTCTTAGTTGTGATATTTTTAGTGTCAGTGCTTTAATTAGCACTTTGAATGTGTTGTATGTGTTAGACAGCTTGCACAATAAACACTGTGCGATCTTTTAATACATAATTCCACTTTTAAAAGGCTCCTATATTCCTGTTCCATTGTGTTGTGCTTTATCTAGCTGTTTTTGAATATATCTTAAATAAACGTTCCCTAAATCCACATCAAGTGAACCTGAAACAGGTTTTTCCAGTCCCTAATAAATCCTGTGGGAAAGAAAGACTGAGACAAACTTGAAAACTATACAAATAAAAACAGCCATATCAGTTTTGTTAGGCCCAAAACATGCTCAGGATGCGCCAAGCATTCATATCTGCATACTTGGGTCATAAGGTCATATCCTGTTATCTGCATCGCTTTTTATTCTTTTTTTAGATGCATGTTTGATCCAAAGCTTAAAGGAATAGTTCATTTAAAAATGAAAATGTATTGACCTTAGTCCATCCAAGATGAGTGTGTTTCTTCATCAGAACAGATTTGGAGAAATGTAGCATTGCATCACTGTCTCAGCAATGGATGCTCTAAAGTGAATGGGTGCCGTCAGAATGAGTCCAAACAGCTGATAAAAACATCACAATAATCCACATCATTCCGGTCCACCAGTTAATGTCTTGAGAAGTGAAAATCTGTGTAAACAAATATATATTTGTTTAACCATCAGTTTCGGCTAATATATGAGTCTAGCCATAATTATGCTTCCTCCAGTGAAGAAGTCCATCTTCTGCTGTCTCTCAAACCAAAATGACCCGCATATTTGTTTAGAGATATTTTGGTATGTTGTGGCTTGTAAATGGTGCTTGATCTGTGCAGATTTCTTTGATTCAGATTACATTTTTACTGGAGGGAGCAATATTATGGATAGAGGACATGCATTTTAGGAGGAAACAACAGATTGAAATTAAAAACATCTTAATGATGGATTTGATTCTAACAAACACTCAGCTTTTCTCTTCACAAAACATTGCTGGTCTGGAGCGGTGTGTATTATTGTGATGTTTTTATCAGCTGTTTGGACTCTCATTCTGACGGCACCCATTCACTGCAGAGCATCGATTGATAAGACACTGATGTAACGCTACATTTCTCCAAACCCGTTCTGAGGAAGAAGCAAACTCTTCTTGGATGGACTGAGGGTCAATACATTTTTAGCAAATTTTCATTAATGGTTGAACTATTCCTTAAATTAAAAACAGATTCGTTTTTTATATGTAAGACCTTGAAAACATTGGGGTTATTGCATTTATGGATTTAGCAGATGCTTTTATCCAAAGTGACTTATTCAGGCTATACATGTTTTCAGTATGTGAATTATTCAGTATGGGTTATTGTAAACTTAAATTTTATTCCTACCGATCCAAGTGTTTTAAACTGATCTGGTTTTATATTCATCGACTTAAATGCAGTTTATGCCTTTTCAATTGTAGCTGGAAAATTCAGTGCACAACCTGACCAATGCAAGCCCACTTTTTCTACAACTTTCTTTTACTGAAGAAATGAATAGATCTCTGATACATTAGACTGAAGGTCTTTCAGGGTTTTCAGGCGTCAGATGGCAAGATTGATTTGAATAATTTCAACGTAAAAAGCTTCCTGCAGAACATTATCATCAGCGACTCCCACTCTGGATGTCTGCGGTCGGTGTGTAATTAGTGCAGC
>QVTF01007656.1:0-25399 GCA_003573665.1 Oxygymnocypris stewartii
CTGTTCCAGAATTCCATTCCCAGTGCTTGTTGTCAACAGAACTCCAAGCCTATTATCATGGGAGATGTCCAGGAAGTTTTTTGTTTTTAATCAGTCATTGATTGCATTTATTCTGTTAAACATCTAATAGGACAATTTAGTCTCTCATAGAGAAAATGAAGTTGTTGCAGAAATGTATTGATGATTATGCACCCTATGTATTATTAAGGATGTTTGCCAGTCATTCTGTGTTTCCCAATAAATCTATGTAATCTGTCTCCAGGAGAATGGACAGAGCCGCCTCCGTCAGGCCCAGGATGATGTGGAGGAAATCAAAGTTATCATGTTGGATAACATGAACAAGGCTGATGAACGTGCAGGAAAACTCGAGGACCTTGATGACCGAGCTGAAAAATTACTTGAGCATGTTAGTTTATTTTATCATATTGACAGTTTATATTATTATTTAATATATATATTGACATTTTTGCCTTTAAAACGGCTTGACAAAAAGCATGCCCAAATAATTATGCACTCTATGGTTCTAACTTCTATGATCCTGTTTTATGGTTTGTTGAGGAATCTTATTATCATAAACAGGTTTCTGGAATTTCAAGTGTTTCTAGGTAAAGCAAGGGCATGTCAAATTGGAGTCTATAAATAGTCTAGGTGGGGTGGATGGAAAAAAGTGTACAGTTTGCATCCTGAGTTTAGAGAAAGCCATTTCCTTTTGTTATGACATTAACAAAACTTGTGTAATAGTGTAGCAGGCTGTTTGTGCAATACATGCCATGCGGTCAGGCAACAAGTTCACTTTGGTTTCATGTTTTATCATATAAACATACAAAATCTCATTGGAAGTCTTGATTGGTCGTCACATTTTTTATATAGAGCTTTATTCAATACATGCTGTTTTAAAGCAGCTTCATAAAAGTGAATAAAAACACAATTATAAAAGGGGAAATAATGTAACTTGTGAAATGTATCAGTTATGAAGCAACAAACTCCATTTCAACTGTAAAGGAGCACAATAGTGTTATTATTCATCTCAGTTTAGTTTAATTTAGTTGAATAACTGTCAGTATCACAAGTAAAATATACAATTATGAAATTAGTTAATTGCAGTAATGTTGTTATTCAGCTCAATTCAGTTCAATGTTGATGTTGCAAAGTTAGTGTCATCCAGTTAAATTCAGATCAAATGTGTTTACCCTAACTGAACAAGCTAAAGACAACAGTTGCAAGTTATGACACTAGTTATGAAGAGAAACATAAATAAATAAAATAACCCAGGAAGCCAGGCTCAGTCATTTCTCATATGGCCTTCATGAACAAGCATGATTTATGATTTACACTGTGTGGTTGGTGCCAGTTACTGGTCCAAACAAAGACTATAATTACAGTTAAAAAAACAAAAGTACAAAGCCTTGCATGTTTTTCCACTCTTATTTTTCAGATAAAGAGTCTTTGTAATAGTCAAAAATTAAGTCAGTTCTAACTCAGAAAAACTCAGCTTTTGTGTCATCAAGTCTATCTACTCAAACTCAGCTTTGTGTCACTCAGATCTTCTCTTCTCTCTCTCTCTCTCTCTATATATATATATATATATATATATATATATATATATAACAATTATTATTTTAATGACTGTACTTATTTCTTTTCAGAGTGAAAAATTTTCAAAGACCTCGACTAAGGTGAAACAGAAGAAGCAATGGGAGAATATGAAGTACAAAGTGATAATAGCAGCAGTTGTAGCTGCAGTGCTGCTTGGCATTATTGTGGCTGTGGCTGTGAGCTTAAGCGGTGAGGACAGTAAAAACACACCCAAAGACACATCAGCAACAAAAGCCCCAGGAGATGGCTAGAAAATAAGCTGGCAGAGAAGATGAGTGATCATAGGTTGTGTTTGAAATTCCTCATAATATCCCCTTGAAAGTCTTGCTTCTAGTACTTTTGTAAAAGTAAAGCATAGGAAAGTTTCACAGATCGGTGAATGTACAAGCTAAATCTGTGATGCTATTTTCTATGAAGATGATGCTAAAAGTAATGGTACCGTGGTGTCACTATAATTTCTGCTTTCATATTTTAAATGGTAACACAACATTTCAAATATGTTACCATTACCATTAATGTGGCATTAATGGTAACAGTTTACATGCATTCTTGCTGGACTAAACATAGTTTAGCCATATATTAGATACATATGTGCCAAATGTTGGTTAAAGTGTAGCAGGGAAATATGTTAGACTGTGTAGACTTTGTCAGGGAGTAGAGCATTTTGTATCAATCTTGTTCTTCAAAGAAAACATTTCTTGATTCTGTGTTTCATCAGTGCAGGTGTATGTAATAATCTCACAATTATTTTCTGTGTTAGGCTTTTCTCATATTAGTTATAATATAACGTAATTAATTATTAATCTTGGTACCCACAGCAGTACATTTAGGATGTCTTCCTTGTATGACAGACCCATTTCAGGTCTTGGAGTCTCTACTAGTGAGCTGATGAGTTTAATCAGATGTGTTTGATTGTGGAAACACAAAATGTGTGTTTTGGGGAGTAATCCAGGACCTGATTTGGGGCACACATTCTGTGACTATAGCTATTTTGCTAAAGATTATCTAAAGGTTTGAAATTATTGTAAAACCATAGGAATGGATGAGGGCATATTCCCCATGAATTATTTGTCATGGGGATTATTTGTTTTTTCTTAAAATGTAAAACCACTTCTTAAATGTAACATTTTTGTCCCCCCAATCTTGAACAATTCATCCTTAGCCATTAAAATGTAAAATAAATACTGTAAAAATAGTCATACATTGAAATAGTTAAATTTGCTGCTAAAACAGCTCTCTATGTATGTGTGTGTGTATAAATAAATGTTTTTATGTACATATACTGTATCTGGAATTTTCATTCTTCAGTGTGTCTTATTTTTATTTCTGGATTATATTTGTTTCTTTTATAATGCTTGTTGAGTTTTTATAATGACTTAATGAGCTCACAGTGACGTGTCATGTAAGATGTTATGCAAAAATCAAAATAGGAAGTTATGAGTAACATTTAATGAAATTAAGCTGATTATGATTTTAACGATCATAATAAGTAATCGATTTAACCATTTATAACTGAAACTCGAGTTAGAAGCACTGAGATCAGTGGTTAGAAGCAGAACGCCACCTGGTGGAATTTTGTTGAAAAGCCCTGTTGTAAAAAAAAAAAAAAGAAAAGTGGATAGATAGACCGCAGAGAACGTATAAAGGAATTTAAGCTAACGTAAGAAAAATAAACACACACGCAAATAAAAGACGTTACGTTACCACGGTTTAGAACACAATTACATGTCTACTTTTAGCAGCGTGACTTAAATGTTAATTAAGAAGAACATCAAAATAAATGTATAATATATTTTATATAATACGTTTTTTATTATCTCTATTTCTAATAATCAATGGGATTAAGAATAAAATTAATAAAATGTTCTGGAAACAACACCGTCAACAGTGCGCGCGTGACGCGCATTGTTACTGTTGTTAATAGCAACGTCAAACAAACCAGAGCAGAGCGCACTACAACGTCTAAATAGTTTTCCATACAAATTACAAACTTGTATTATGTAGCAATTCCCACTCAAAGAAGAACCAAAATGCCTCACGATGACCCCCGAGTGGAGTGGATTAAAAACGCAGTATGTCTGATGTTTGACTTGCCTGATTCAGGCTGCTTTGAGGAGTTACTCAGTCGCGGTGATGGAGAGGAAGAGCAGAAAATCATGCACTTTTTAAACGTAGTCTCAGGCGAAGAGGCTCCCTCAGCGCTTTTTTTCTTCAAGAATATACGAGAAGAAGAGGTTGAAGTGGAAATTCCTGTTGGTACGTTTTCATGTCCACGCAAATGTATCTGTTGCCATTCGCAATGTAACCGTTTCTAACGACTTTTGCGTGCCTGAGATCTGAAGTTCAAAAGTCAAATATATCACTTTGCTCACTTATTAATAAGAAGTCTTAAGGAAGGCCTAATATGTTAAATAACAAATGGTACCAAGTATTTTACGTTTTTGAAAATACAATTATTTCCCTATCTAGAAAATGACTCTGAGAGAAGCCCATCAGTTTTGTCTGAAGGTTCCCTCATCTCTAACAAAGAGATAACCCCTGCTGACAGTGAGTGTGCTTCCTAAATGGTTAATATTATCAATATGATAAATGCTAATTGCTCAAAGTTACAAATTGTTATTTTTTCTATTTTTCTTTGCCATTGCCTGCACATAGCTGAAGAGAACAGAAATGGTCCAAACAGACAAAGCCAGGACTCCTCAAATATAGAAGACTCTCAGAGTCAGGATCCTGCAGTCGAGGGCCTGTCAGATTCAACAAAAGGGAATAAACCACCTCCCAATGTAATTCAGTGTATTAATTATGTCTAATATTTGTTTGACAAATGTATTAAACAGAATGGTAGGTAAGAATGGTAGCTGACTGAACAAGTTTACCAAACAAGCCAGTTTTATTTCAGTTAGTTTGGCTTATTTTGAACCAACTCAACTGACAATAAGTCAGACTAACTGAAATAAACCTAGCTTATTTTACAAACTTGTTTTATGAAATTCATCCTGTGTGTTTATTTTTATTGTTTCTATCACTAGATTGAGGTTCAGGTTGTGTATCACATAGAGCTTCATGTGGACGTGAACAATATCCCACAGAGGTTTGAAAAATACAATGTCCTCTACTTCCTGAGAAACACCAATGGTATGTGGAGTGCTCTTAAAATGTGTGTGTGTGTTTACATTTCATATTTAACTGATGTGTCCGGTGTTTTATTCTATCCAGAAACTATCACTGAACCTGCAGATATAAACGAAGCTAATAATTTGATGCCCAAACTTATTGAGTATGGCATGATGAATGACCATCTCTTGATGATGCTTGGAGGGCTGTTCAACCATGTGTGTGACTAAACATCTCATCCCTGTATAAATGGATTATCGGTAATTATACTATGGAAGTGTGTAACTTTATTGAATGCTTTCTTTGCAGGTGTACATCCCTCTTCTCTCAGTGAATCAGCTGAGGCTCACTGATGGTGGCTATCATGGTGTTGCTGGATCTCAAGAGAGGGACACTGTGTGTAAGACAACAGGAGATGAGAAACAGCAGCCCGCAGAATCCCGTGGGGCTTTTGAAGTCCGAGATGATCTGCTCCACAGCGCACATAAATTCTTACAGGTCATAGACCAAACCCTACAGCAGCTTGAAGGTATTATAGTTTCACTTTCAGAGTCAGAGAAATGTATACACACATACTCATAAATACTACTACTAAACGGTTTGGGGGTCTTTTTTGAGTGTTTTTTCACCAAGACTGCATGTACTATTACACATTTAAATAATAATATTGTGACATTTTATTACATAGCTGCTTTCTATTTTAACATATTTTAAAAAGTAATTTATTCCTGTGATGGCAAACCAGACTTTTCAATAGCCATTACTTCAGTCTTCAGAGTCACATGATCATATAGAAAACATTCTAAAATGTTGATTTGGTGCTCAAGAAACATTTCTGATTATTATCATGGTTCAAAACAGTTGTGCTTCTTAATATTTTGATATTTATGTTATAGGTGAATTTAAACTGCACATTCCAGACATGGATTTGGAGGGTGGATTGGAAGTGTTCTTGTCTAATCCAGGCATGGTGGAGAAACTAGAGCAGTCTGTGATGAATTGGCACACACAAATCACAATTGTCATTGAAGAGCAGAAAAGAAAGAAACCACAGGTTTGTGAGATCATGATGAAACTAATCAGGATGACATTCTTTTTGTGTTGTGATTTTCGACTTTTCGTTGGTGATGGGCAACCTAAAGAGAACGTTTTACAATTAACTGACTTATTGTTCTTCCTCTTTTAAAGGGACCTGGTCCTTTGGCAGAAATTGAGTTCTGGCGTGAACGTGTTGCTGTCTTCGGTAGTTTGAGTGAGCAGCTGAACCTGCAAGTGGTGAAGAAGATTCTGGACGTGATGACCCGTGCCGACTCATTCATAATGCAGGAACTGGAAAAGACCACAGCTGAGCTTAGCAAATACCATGAGGAATCTGTCAATAATGTACAATTCCTCACCACAGTGGAGAGACATTTCAGGGTGAGTAGTTACCATGTGTAGTCTTTAAAATAAATATCAAGTTTATTTATAATACCAGCTACTTCAAAGCAGCTCTACAGTAAAATAAATCAGTGTGAGCGTTTCAAAATTCAGTTTGAGAATTCAGTTTCAATTTTCAAGACATCTTCAGGTACAAGTACAACAAAGCAGCCCAATATAAAAATTTATTATTTAGTCATCCTCTTTTCGAATCGGTATGTTGTTTTTTTATTTTGGAAAAGATGAAAAACAAAATTTGCTGATGTCATCAGAACAACGAGGCTCAAAAATACAGTGTTTCTCATCAGTGTTTTGTTATATACAGAACCTTGTCACAGGACTGGATTTCAAAGTAGTCTTAGACACTATTCCTGAACTGATGAACGGGCTGCGTATGATCTGGATATTATCCAGGCATTACAACACAGATGAGCGCTTGGAATCTCTGATGGAACGCATTGCCTGGGAACTGTCTGAACGGGTTGCAAGAGTTGTGAATGTCCGTGTTCTGTTTAAGTGAGTAAGACAAATCTGTAAAAGTAGCTCAAACCACAAGCCAGCGGTAACAAAAATAGGAAAATGTTGCAGGTAGCATTTGAGTTTGAAATTAATTCTGTTGGGGTAAAAAAAAATACAGGATTATACTTTTTATTAAATGTTTAATCAAATTAGAAGTTTCACACAAAAAAATGTTAAGTTACAATGATTGTAATCACCTCAGTCATTAATATTCTGTAGAGACAAGAGGGTGGTGGCCAAAGCCAAGGCTCAGGATGGAAAGCAAGTCCTGGATCAGTGGAAGGCCAGTTATTTTGAGGTCCGTGCACGGATTGAGAAATCAGACCGAGATCCCCGCTGGGAATTTGATCGCAAAAAGCTGTTTGAAAAAACAGACTATATGGCTTCAATCTGTCAGGACTTGTATAACATCTTGCAGGTAAGCCAAATCAGACCAAGCATATTTAATTTAATAACTTTCTATTTTACGTGAAGGAATTTGTCCAAGGAAATATTCCTCACAGACAATAAACTTCTCCTAAATGAATAATCACTTATAGACTCTGGATGAGTTCTACATTATTTTTGGACCGGAGTTAAAAGCAGTGACGGGTGATCCAAAGCGAATAGATGAGGTTTTACACCGTGTAAACCGCCTCGTCGAACCCATTGAGGAAGTTTCCTTTGACCTTTTTGACATCCGCAAACTGAACAGTTGGAAAATGGTCATGCAAGAATTTAGAACAGAAGTTCAGGTACAACTTTGTGACAACAACTACATTGTCAGTTTTCATTTTTTATTAATTATTTATATTAATGCTGTATTAATTGGTATCTTTTGTTTAAGGCAATTGAAAGAGAAGCTATCCATTTCATAAATTAACTCCTTCAAGACGCTGCGTTCCTCATCGGCAGCCTTTGACCTGCTACTGAAATTTAAACACATCCGCTCCAGAGATGCCATCAACAATCAGTTGATGAAGAAGTTTAATGACATTCTTGCTCAGTACTGCAAAGAGGTACCTTTGAAGGACATGTTTGATTTAAATGTTGACATGGTGATACAAAGATTGCATTTCTTGCCATTCTCATGAGTCTTCTTTTGTATTGTTGTTGCCTAGATGGACCTTCTAAATGACCTATTCGTGAACCTCAAAGATAACCCACCGCTCAAT
The DNA here is from genome assembly GCA_003573665.1 of Oxygymnocypris stewartii. Classification (NCBI taxonomy): domain Eukaryota; kingdom Metazoa; phylum Chordata; class Actinopteri; order Cypriniformes; family Cyprinidae; genus Oxygymnocypris; species Oxygymnocypris stewartii. The sequence goes on from QVTF01007656.1 coordinate 7,803, forward strand.
AAGAATAATCCTCCTGTGGCAGGAGCCATTATTTGGGAGCGTTTCCTGCTAGACCGCATGAGGTACCCCATTAGACGTTTCAAGGAGTCACGTGAAATGATGGACAGTGAAGAGGGAAAAGCAGTAAGTCCTTGTTTTGCTTTGTTACTAGAATAACGAGGTGAGTGTAAAAAACAATTAAAAATATATTTTTTTTAAATCATATTGTAGTTTGCACTGTACAAATCTTGGAAGAGGTACATCTTTAAATGAATTCCCTTTAAAGCACCACTGCTACAACCATGGACTTTCGGATGGACATCTTTGACCATTGCATAATATGATTTTTAAGTGTTCCACTAGTGTTGCATTTTCATACAAGATAGTTCAAGTTTTAAAACACACCTCGAGGCCCCTGCAGAGTGTGACTTACTGTAAGAACAGTGTAGTTGTTATTTATTGTAAATGCCTCCTAAAAAGCCTGTCCAATCAGGGGCAGGGGATCCCAAAACATCATCATTATTCAGGACTTTGTACTCAGGGTTCAAACAACCTACGTTCAAGCAATCCATGATCGGTTCATTTTGAAAATGTGTAGTTTTGCTCCAACTCCAACCTATATGAATGAAAATGTCCTGACTGTTTTTTATTTTGCAGGTGGTATCCAAATTCTTAGAGGGGGCTATGCGTATGAGGGACTATGAAACTGAGCTGTTTAACCAATGGAAAGCAGAAACTAATCAGACTCTGTCCCACCTGATGAAGAGAAGTGTGCTGATCATGGTCAACAGTGCTGGGCTGTCTGTGTAGACTCCACACAGCTCAATACCGTACGTTGCAGTGACAGGGAAAGCTATCAGTCAGTTGTGAGAAAAAGATAGCAGTGCAAATGTATAATGGCCATTACAATAGTAACATGCCCAGACAAGTAATCTCAGTGTCTATGTTCCCCTATGCCTCAAAGCTACGTACAAAAAATGTGCTTATATGTGAATATTGCTCTGCTTGCAGGCTGCTCAGGGGTCAGAGAAGGCTGTGGAAAAGGATGTGTGCTACTCTGTCAATTTTGCCCCTGAACTGCAGGAGATCATAGCTGAGACCAAGTATCTCGATTACCTGGGCATCTTAACACCAAGTGAGGCACAAAATGTTGCTCTGCAGGAAGACAAGTTTCTGAGGTAGTCTCCCTGACCTTTCCATGAAAAAATGTGTTCTGACATTTGACTAAAATAGATATCCTTGAAATAATTCTTGAAGTGTTTTGACGTTTTTTTATTTTCTTTTTTCTTTTGCATGTAGGCACATAAAAGGACTAAAGAAGTTAGTAAACCGTTACCATTCTCTGATAGACAATCTAAATGATGCTGAGTTCTCACTAATGGCTGATCAGGTGCAAGAACTGAGGCGAGTGCTAAGCTTTGGGTGCAGAGAGTCAACTGGAATTTTCTAGGTATGTTACACATGGCATACCAGTTATTTGCATACCTTATAATAATATTTGTAGTTGCTAGTTTTGTAGTTCTGGAAGTTCTAACTGATATAATTTCTTCATTTGCCCTTGTTTTACAGGTATACCACAATTCGTCCAACGTGGAAACCAGGCCACTTCAAAATTTGAGTCCCTTGTGAACCAAATTCAGAAAAACGAACGAGACATTGACGAAAAACTTAAATCCATTGAATCGGCAAACCTTTTTCAAATTCCCAGTGGCAGATAAAAATGGTTACCTACCAGGTTAAGAGTGTTATATAGTCATTCGAAATACGGCCCATAAGCAGACGCATCAGGTACAAAGTGGCAATGTGTTATCTCTCTGTTGTTCCAGGAATTAAGGAGTTCTGTTACTTCATTGAGTGTGAGAGGGCAAAGGCAGTGAACCTTCTTGTAAAGAAGTATGCAGCTATCAGTCCACTCCTCACCAAGATAGAGAGTCTGATTATGGGGACCAGCACTGGCAAATCCAAACGCATGGCTCAATTCTATGCTTATTGGGAGCGCAAGATCTTTGATTCGCTTAGCAAGATGGTGCTTCAGTAAGTTACTTGAGTGTTTCTCAGATGCATTTACAAAGATGCTCTCGTGCTTTTTAATGCTTACCATTGTCTTTCAGCAACATTCAAGCTTTTAACGCCGCACTGATGGCCACTACTCCACTCTTCCAAATTGACACCATCCTAGCTGCACCTGAGATTGCTTTGCTTCCCAAAAGCAATGAGGGGTACAAGCTTATTAGACAGTGTGTTGGTGACTGTGTGGAGAGCACCATGGTATGTTGACAATGAACTACATTTAAATAGAAAATGCAGCTCTGAAGTGATGATTCATTTTTGCATGACCTCCCAGAAGTCAGCAACACCGTGGTTTCCTCAATAAAAACACAACAGGATTTTTCCATTGGCTTTTGGGTACTTGAAGAAAATAAGCTCTCTGTTTAACAAACGATCAGTACTCAGTTTTGTTCATCATTATAATCTTCACAAATGAACTAAAACATTTATGAATTTTAAAGCCTAAATTACATTCAACAGAAGTAAACAGTTAAACATAGGCTAAGTGTGAACTACACTAAGATTGCAACATCACCATCACAAAGTATCCAACAACTCTTTCGGCCTCTATTAAAAACAACAACATTTCATCTTAAAAAACTTGAATTAGAATAGTTTCTAAGAGTGTGATTATAAACACAGCAAAGCTGTGAAAGCAGACTAGTTAGTAGAATAGTTTTCCTGTGATGGTCTTTACTGTCCCTGAAAACCTAGTAGTCCAATTTAGCCACTTGTTAGCAATCTTTTTCAAGACAAGTGAAGGCATTAAAAAAATCTTGAGGGTGTATTACTGCTGTATTTTGTGTCATGGAATAAAATATGAAAATACATTGAGGTTGTGTTAACCACAGATGTTTTTTTTTGTTTTCAGGCATTTAAACCTATAAAAAAATAAGTGAATTTGGGATGCTAGAATTAAATAATAACTTGTTTCTGGGGTTTGGCCTATAAAAATGCATCATCCCTGCAGCACTCGATACTCTGTTGTGCAATTAGAAAGCAAATATTTTTACATACTGTATGTAGTACAGATTTAGTGCAATGTAGATATTTGGTCACTCGGGTCACGTTTATCCCTGTTTCTCACTCTTTAGCTGTTTGTCCGCTGGATGCATGGCAGTTGCATCCAATGCCCTCCACAGCATGTGGATGGTGAGGACAAACCATTCATCTTCACTTTTTACAGTGAAGTGTGCCAGCTTCCACAGATAAATGAGCAAGCCACAGCCATCTCTCAGACAATGCAACGTCTCCTTAATGGAATCAGTGCCTACCTCAAAACCTGGATGAGCTATCGCTCTCTCTGGAAACTCGACAAGGCTATTGTCATGGAGAAGTTTGCAGCCAAGAAGCCCTCGTGTGTGATGTATGATGAGAAGTTTCAGTTCTATGTCAGGGTCAGCAATGAGGTGGCAAAGCAGCCCTTGGTGAAGCATGAACACATAATCAGACTGAACCTGGAGCCACTGGCCCGTGCCATCCAGGAGAACGCTCAAGCATGGGTCACTTCTCTGGGCAGGCTGCTCAATGACTCGGCCCGAGAGGAGCTTTTCAACCTGCACAATGAACTGTTGGTGAGGACAATGTTGCACTGTTTGAAATGTTATCTTTGCATTATCTAAGAATCAAGTAAGTGAAATGTTGAGATTGTGAGGCAGTCTGGTTTTAAAGAATGAATTTACTGTGAACAGAAATTGTCAGATACTTTGAAGAGGAGCCCCAATACTTTGGAGGACCTGAAATTTGTTCTGGGCACAATCACAGACATTAGAGATATGTCTCTCTCAGTGGAGATGAGAATCAATGATATTCAAGAGAGATACAGGACTCTGAGCATGTACAACGTGGAGGTGAGTAAAATTAAGCCTATTAGACGGTAGCGCAACAGTCAATTTTTCCTTAGGCCTACCTACACCAATATGTTTTATGAAAGGTGATAAAATGCTTTGTGGTGCTTTTATTGATCCAATTTCTGCTAGTCAAGCCACTAAAATTAAAACTACCATTTACAAAGTCACTAACAATTTGATTTAGTTTTTAGAAGAAGTCTCTTATGCTGCTCACCAAGGCAGGATTTATTTGATCAAAAATACAGAAAAATATATTTTTATGAAATATTCTTACTTAAAAAAAATGTATACTTATTCTGTGGCAACGCCGAATTTTCAGCATCTACAGCTCCAGTCTTCAGTGTCACATTATCTTTTAGAATTTATTTTAACATGCTGATTTGGTGCTCAAGTAACATTTCTGATTATATTCAGTGTTGAAACAGTTGTGCTGCTTAATATTTTTGTGGAACGCCTGATATCTTTTTTTTTCAGGATTCTTTAACGAATAGACAATAAAAAACACACACAAAAGAACATAATTTATTTGAAATAGACTGCTTTTGACATAAATGTCGGTACTCTCACTTTTGATCTATTTAAATGCATCCTTGCCGAATAAAATTATAAATTTGATCTGCTTTACAATTCAAGGCTACAGAGGAGGAGGTGCAGCTGTCTGCAAACATCTTCATTTTGTGGAGTGAACTTTTTAAAGAGTCTAGACGAGTTGACCGCAGCCTGGCAAAAGTAAAAAAGACCTTTGCAGAGGTAGTACCGATCATTTACCAATCAAGTTAAATAACTAGTGAAGCAAGATATTTTATCTTTGATTTCTAAATTTTCCAATTCCAATGTTCCAATCAGATCACTCTAAACCAGATTGAGGAGTATAAACAGGAGCTCTCCATATTTGCAGAGAGCTTCAACATGCATGGGCCTGGAGCTGTGGGAGATGATCTAGAGAAAGGCAAGAGTACTATCCTGATGGGTTTTGTTCTTCATATCTTACCAACCTAGTATTGCATAACTTTAGTTTCTGTACTCTTATAGGCTTGAAGATCATGTCTACGTATGAGACAGAGCTGGATATGGTAGAGGCAAGCCGTCAGGAACTGGCTAAAGCTGAGAAACTGTTCAACCTGCCCATCACAATGTACCCAGAGCTTCTCAATGTACAAAAGGAGATGAAGGGCCTGAGACAGATCTATGAGATTTATAAAAACCAGAAGGTTAGAATGACAGTTCATTATATAAACTTTGACTTATGTTCTGAGCAGTTGTGACACCAGTGTGTGTATATTCATCAGGAGGCTAAGGCAGAGTGGTCACAAACCCTTTGGGTGAATCTGGACATAAAGCTCCTGCAGGAAGGTATAGAGGGACTTATCAAGAGCTTGCGGAAGCTGTCAAAGGATGTGAGAACACTTCCTGTATCTTTCTTCCTGGAGGGCCGCATGAAGGAATTTAAAGAATCAGTCCCTCTCCTCTTGGACCTAAAAAATGAGGCTCTCAGAGACAGGTAAATACTTGTTTTACTTAACTTAACGTAACATGGTTCTGGCTTAAGGGATCTTCAAAATGTTAGATTAATCTAAGATAAAGCACAAGGTATATGTATATGCACTATGAGACTTTAGTGCTCACTTGGTTTCTGCAGGCACTGGAAGGATCTAATGGTGAGGACAGGCACCAGCTTTGAGATGAACCCAAAGACCTTCACTCTCGAGAACATGTTCTCCATGGAGCTGCACAAATATGGCAATGTCATCAGTGAAATCGTCACCTCAGCTGTGAAGGAGCTCGGCAATTGAGAAGGTTGGAAATATCACTGATAATAAAATTAAACTGCACTTCTTGTTATATCAATGGTTTTAATTCAACACAAGTGTTTAAGGGATATTCCACCTAAAAATGTTGTCATTGTTTACTTGCTTGCAGGTCATTCCAAACCTCTGCATTTCTTTTCTTCTTTGGAACATAAAAGAAGATAGTTGGTATAAAAATAAAAAAGTTGATTACTGAAACTTATCAACATTCTTCTAAATATCCTCGTTTATGCTCCACAGAAGAAAGAAATGCACATAGTTTGAGGGTAAATAAATGTAAATCATTATAGAGTATACTTGTTGTGTGCATGTTTACAGGAGTTAAAGAAGTGGAGGAAACTTGGGAAACTATGAAGTTTAGTGTGCTGCGGTTTTTAAAAGGCACACAGGAGCATGGTTTCATTCTTGGTCCTGTGGATGACATCCTTCAGCGCCTGGATGATGATGCCATGAACCTGCAAAGTATGGCAGGCAGCCACTATGTTGGTCCCTTCCTGGCCACTGTACAGCAGTGGGAGAAGAATCTATCACTCATCAGTGAGATTATTGAGGTCAGTGGAAACCTTTACTGCCAACAACAACTTGACTTTAATACTGCACTGGCTCACTTTCTTATTCCTTAACCTCTATTCTGAAATGTGAAGGTATGGATGTTAGTACAGCAAAAATGGATGTACCTGGAAAGCATCTTCATTGGAGGTGACATTCGCTCTCAGCTTCCTGAGGAAGCCAAAAAATTTGACAATATTGACAAAGTGTTCAAAAAGGTAAGGTTCTACACCAACAACAAATACATAACCCTGTTTTTGAAAATAATGTAAATCCCTTCTCCTCTTTTGAATACCACCAGATAATGACTGACACAGTGAAGGACCCTGGCATAAAGAAATGCTGTCTGGTTCCAAATCGTCTGGCCGATCTGCAGAACCTAAGTGATGGTTTGGAGAGGTGTCAAAAGAGTCTAAATGATTATCTTGATTCCAAGCGGAACGCTTTCCCACGTTTTTTCTTCATTTCCGACGATGAGCTGCTCAGTATTCTGGGAAGCAGTGAGCCTACTTGTGTACAGGAGCACATGATCAAGGTATGAGCTCAAAAACACATTCCATGTACAAAAAAAAACCTAGTTATTAGACAACTTACTATTATTTAAGTGTTCCTCCCCCTTATATTAAAATCATTCAAATGAACTGAATTATGGTTCAAAATTAACAGCTGCACAACAGACCATAAATGAAACAATCATCCTATTTTTCCTCATCTTCAGATGTATGACAACATAGCAGCTTTGCGTTTTGATACGGGAATGGATGGAGAGATGGTAGCAAGTGCAATGGTTTCTGCTGAGGGGGAGGTGATGGAGCTCAAACAGCCTGTACCTGCAGAGGGCCGTGTGGAGGACTGGATGACTGGAGTGCTGCTGGAGATGAGGAGAACCAACAGACTCATCACCAAAGAAGCTATTTACTTCTACAGCCACCGAAAGACTAGGTGAGGACATGCACAAAACCATCATGAGTCAGTACTATCAATCAAAATTTCTGATTGAACTTGCTTGTCTGTCTGATTAAAAGAATTTGTGGAAATTATATAATGGGTCTTCAACCTGCCCGTCAGGGTGGACTGGATGCTTGACTACCAGGGAATGGTGGTGCTGGTGGCAAACCAGGTGTGGTGGACTTGGGAGGTGGAAGACATCTTCAAAAGGATGAGTCAAGGAGAAAAGCAGGCATTGAAACAGTATGCAAAGAAAATGCACAAGCAGATCGATGATCTGGTGAGGCGCATCACACAACCCTTAAAGAAGAATGACAGACGGAAAATCAACACTGTGCTCATTATTGATGTTCATGCTAGGGACATCGTGGACACTTTTGTCAGAGATAGGTAATATACAAAGATTTTACATTCATTTATAAGTCACTTAAAACCTCCAGTTGGTTGCAGTTTTCTTCTTAACACACACTTTTTCTGTGGGCAGTATCACAGATGCCCGTGAGTTTGAATGGGAGAGTCAGTTTGAGATTCTACTGGGTTAAAGAGCCCGATGAGCTGTTTGTGCGACAGTGCAGTGCTCAGTTCTCCTACGGCTATGAGTACATGGGGCTGAACGGTCGGTTGGTCATTACTCCCCTAACTGACCGTATCTATCTCACACTTACTCAGGTACTTTGACAATACAGTTGTCTGGCCCTAAATGGCCTGTTTTGTATGTACATGTTGTATTAATACATGGTATCATGTATTGTCAGGCCTTGTCTATGTTCCTGGGTGGAGCACCAGCCGGTCCTGCGGGTACAGGGAAAACTGAATCCACTAAAGATCTGGCTAAAGCTTTGGGGCTTTTGTGTGTGGTCACCAACTGTGGAGAGGGCATGGACTACATGGTAAGAGATGTGCTGCTTTATATTCTTGTGGAAGCAGTGACACATTTTGTTTTCCAGAATTCTTTGATGAATAGAAAGTTAAACAAAACAGCATTTGTTTGAAATATAAATATTTTGTTAAAGTTTAGATGTCTTTAATGCTACATCCCGATCATTTAAATGTGTTTTATTAAATTAGATTTTGATTTCTTATCCTCTAGGCTGTTGGTAAAATCCTCTCTGGTTTAGCTCAGTGTGGAGCCTGGGGCTGTTTTGATGAGTTCAACCGCATTGACGCCTCAGTGCTGTCAGTCATCTCCTCCCAGATTCAAACCATCCGAAACGCTCTAATGCTGAACCTCAAGAGGTTTCATGTGAGTTTGTTAATGGAATATTTTTCCTGAGCCACTAGTCAAATACTGAAAGATAATCGCTGTAATTATTTCAGGCTCTGAGTGTCTTGTGTTTTTGTGTTGTTAGTTTGAAGGTCAAGAAATCAGTCTGGATAGCCGTATTGGGATCTTCATCACGATGAACCCTGGTTATGCTGGCCGCACAGAACTTCCCGAGTCAGTGAAAGCTTTATTCAGACCAGTGGTAGTCATTGTACCGGACCTGCAGCAGATCTGTGAAATAATGCTCTTCTCTGAAGGCTTTCTCGTGGCTAAGGTGGGGTCTCCTTCCTTAGGCTTTTAGTAGATTAAATGAAGTAGAAAATCCAGTCTTCATTTACTCACTCCACAAGTCACTCCAAACCATAAGTCTTTTGTTCATCTTCAAAACATAAATGAAGTTCTTTCATGACAACATGACATAACGCTGCTGCACAATTAGCATATAAAGTAAGCCGTAGCAAATCTACACAGGGGGAGCTGGGGAAGGTGGAGGGTTTCAGAGGAAAGCCTGCTGCAAAATGCTCAAGTGAATGCTAACCAACCATTTAAATGTAAAGCAGCAAGCTCATTGGCTGCATATGCAACATGAACCAATCAGCTTGTGCCAAGTCATTTAATGCTTAGAATATCATCACTTTATGTTAAGGACCCATCATCCTGTGCCATCTAGAGTTTCATGACAGAACTTTCCATATGTTTTTAATGAAACCTAAGAGATTTCGGTGACTCCATTAAAAGTGCATGCAACCAACACTTGAATGTTTCAGGAACATTTTATAAAAAATATAATTATGACAGAGGGTTAAATTTAGGGTGAACTATCACTTTAAAATGTATTTAAATGAAAAATAAACAAATATGTGTAAGTGTTTTGTTCCCTATTGTGTTTGGAAATACAACAATACAAAGCTGTTAGACATGTATACTGGTTGGTCACAAAAATACTTAATACATTTTCTAAGATGGTATCAATAGGATCTCACAAAACATTACTAATCAGAATAAATATAAATCTAGAATAAATGTAGGATTTTTTTAAATCAAAAACATGCACATGAACATTGAACAATGGTCCTCAGACCAACATTGAACTACGGTTTTACTGTGTGAAAACTAATTTCATAAATGATTTACTTGCAGGTTTTGGCAAAGAAGATGACAGTGCTGTACAAACTAGCACGGGAGCAGCTGTCTAAACAGTCACACTATGACTTTGGGCTCAGAGCACTGAAGTCAGTGTTAGTAATGGCAGGGGAGCTGAAGAGAAGTTCACCTGATCTCAGTGAGGTACTGTTCTCTCTGTATCATCCTCTCCTCCTTCAACCCACCTCAGTGAACTGCATTCACAAATGTACTCATGTTTTCTTTCTCTCCTTTTCTCCTTTCTTTACTCCCACTAGGATGTTGTTTTAATGAGGGCTCTTCGAGATATGAACCTGCCCAAATTTGTATTTGAGGATGTACCTCTGTTTTTGGGCCTTATCTCTGATCTGTTTCCCGGGCTCGACTGCCCACGTGTGCGTTACCCCCAGCTTTAATGACGCTGTAGAGGGCACCTTGCAGGAAAATAACTATATTGTGTTACCCAACCAGGTGATTCTTCCTTTCAAAACTCATTCTCAGTGGAGTGTAATGATTCAGTCTAATGATTCATGACAAAATTGTGAATATAGGTGGACAAAGTGGTGCAATTGTATGAGACCATGATGACCAGACACACGACCATGGTGGTTGGACCAACAGGAGGAGGGAAATCTGTGGTTATCAACACACTCTGCCAATCACAGACAAGGTCTTTGTCCACTCATAAATAATATATATATTCAGTATATATACACAGAATGTCTAGAAATTCTGCTACATGGTTCTCCCAGGAAAGTACACATAACTGTTAAATTTGATGTGTAGGTTGGGCCTGCTGACCAAAATGTACAGCCTGAACCCAAAAGCGATGAGTGTGATTGAGCTGTATGGAATCCTGGATCCGGTCACCCGAGATTGGACTGATGGGATACTATCTAACATATTCCGTGACATCAATAAACCCACAGACAAAAAAGAAAGGAGGTGAAAGTCAAAGCTTATAATGAATAATTAATCTACAGTACATCTATTTTAAAGGGGGCATAACACACACAGTTTCGCCCAATCTCATGTTAATCTTGAGTACCTACAGAGCAGTACTGCATCCTTCATATCTCCAAAAAGTCTTTAGTTTTATCATATTTATAAAATAAATATACAGCGTTACGTTTCTCTCAGAAAAAAGCTGAGCTAAGAGGAAGCGGAATGCGGAGCTAAAGAGTGACGAGCACTTGAGCGCCGATCGCAAACAAAACAGACATTTGATGCCGTTTCACTTACTGTTTGCAGTTCTGAATCATGACCGGGAACTTTTATAGCTCAGACTGCTCCATCTTTCAGTATCAAATGATGTGCAAATCCAGCATCGAATTGGGCCTTGTTTATAAAACTGTTCGTCAACACACACATTTGAGAAACTCCGTTGCTGCCTCCAGTCGATGCGTGCATGGACGCGTTCTTACAGAAAAAATGCCCATATAAGGAGTACCACCCTCGTTTACTTCAACAAGATCCATGATTGAAAAAAACTTTCAGAAACTTGTACGAAACTGGAAGGAAGATTTTTGCCACAGAAATACTCTGTCATATCCCCCCCCCACCCCTCCCCTTAAATCAAAGGCATGTAACTGAACAGAATTCTACCATAACCCTGGCTTGGCTTCACAGGTATATCCTGTTTGATGGAGATGTGGATGCTCTATGGGTGGAGAACATGAATTCAGTTATGGATGATAACAAGCTTCTGACGCTGGCTAATGGAGAGCGAATTCGCTTACAGAACCACTGTGCTCTACTCTTTGAGGTATCATGTTATCCCATTTTGTCAGAATACAAGAACTCAGTGTAACTGTTGTAGGCTTGCAAACATATGTGATGTGTTTTAGGTTGGAGATCTGCAGTATGCCTCCCCTGCTACTGTTTCTCGTTGTGGAATGGTGTTTGTGGACCCCAAAAACCTTCGCTATGCTCCCTACTGGGAAAAATGGGTCAACAGCAGAGACCTCAAAGTAAGACTATTTCTATGCTGCCCTTAACTTATCCTCAACATTTCCACTGGCAGTTCTTCGAGCAAGAAAGCTGAGAGCTGTATTTTTTATATATTAGTGATAATCAAGATTATATTTTCAACATGCCTTTACTGTGTCAACAGGAACAGACAGATCTCCGCAGACTGTTTGAAAAGTATGTACCAAGTGCCATGGATATGATAGTGGATGGTATAGTTGATGGTAAACAGACAGAGAAACTGAGGACTGTGATCCCACAGACAGATTTAAACATGGTGAGCGAGTCAGTAGAGACCTGAACAGCGCTACAGTGTAATGATCTTTATAGCATGTAGCACAATTCTCTTTTTTCCTTTAGGTGGTGCAATTGTCTGTGATGCTGGAGTCTTTACTGGGGAATGAGGACGTAATTTCTGAGGAGCTGGAGTGTTATTTTCTAGAGGCACTCTACTGTTCGCTTGGGGCTACCCTTCTGGACAAAGGCCAACAGAAGTTTGATGAGTTCATAAAAAAGTTGTCCTCTTTGAACAGTGTTAATGATGAGAAGGTGCTTGCTGGCCCTGGACAGATTCCAGGTGAGGTTGCAGCAGGGTCCAAAATGATATTTTTTGCCATGCTTGGTAATAGTGGTAAATTAAGGAAATATAAGCGTTTCTTACCATACCTGAAACCATCTGCATAATTTTATAAAAGGTTTTAATTATATATTCTTATTGTGTAATTAATTTTTTTTAATCTTTCATTACATTTTGCAGTTTACTTGCCAACTCTCTATGATTTTCATTTTGATGAAACCCAAAAGAAGTGGGTTCCCTGGAGCTCCATCGTCTCAAAATACATTCATAACCCTGATATGAAATTCATTGACATCCTTGGTAAAGCAGCTTACTTCTCGTCGCTTCTTCATGTTTCTCTAAACGTTTTCCCTTCTCTCTACTAATCTACTCTACTGGTAAAAAGATTGGAAATACTGAGCTTGTATTTTTCATATGTTTTTTTTATGCTCACCACCAAAATACAGTAAAACAGTAATATTATGAACTATAATTGCAACTTAAAATAACTGTTCTCTACTTTAATATATTTTAAAATGAATTGTATTTCTATGATGCAAAGTATAATTTTCAGCAGCCATTAGTCCAGTTCTCAGTGTCATGTGATCCTTTAGAAATCCTTCTAATATGCTGATTTGTTGCTTAAGAAACATTGCTTATTATGATAAACATTGAACAGTTTTTGCTTAATGTTTTTGTTGAAATATGACAAAGACATTTATGATGTTACCAAAAACTTTTGTTTCAAAAAATAGATTAACTAGAACTTTCTCTTTATCAAATAATCTTAAAAAATAAATAACAGTTTCTATAAAAAATTTAGCAGCAAAACTTTTCAACATATGCATTAGAGACTTCTTTTAAAATCATTCAAAACTTTCTTAACGATTTCAAACTTTTGACCGGTGTAGTGAATTTATTTTTATTCAGTATGCTTACTGAAGTCTCACTTCATCCATTACTCTCTATCAGTCCCGACAGTGGACACCACTCGTGCTAATTGGCTGTTGGAACAGATGGTGAAGGTGAAAAGACCAGTGGTGCTGGTTGGAGAGTCTGGCACCTCTAAAACAGCCACCATCCAGAACTTTCTGAGTAATCTTAATACAGATACAACTGTAAGTCCATTGCCATGACTATCACACAAGCTGTTTAAAAATAATGCCCTCCAGTTGACCTAAACACACCAGATAACAAGATGCATATTTTCCTAGATAATGATGATCATCAATTTCTCGTCGAGAACAACATCAATGGACCTGCAGAGGACTCTGGAGGCAAGTGTTGAAAAGAGAACCAAGGACACGTATGGCCCTCCAATGGGCAAAAGGCTCCTTGTGTTTATGGATGACCTCAACATGCCAAGGGTAAGAATGGATTTATACCATAGGTCATATCTGACCCTGCACTTTGACCTCACTGCTCAGCGTGGATTCACATTTGTTTGATCTCATCTCAGGTGGATGAATATGGCACTCAGCAGCCTATAGCTCTCCTGAAGCTTCTGTTGGACAAGGGAGGCATGTATGACAGAGGAAAGGAACTTAACTATAAACTCATAAAGGACTTGGGCTTCATTGCAGCCATGGGAAAGGCTGGGGGCGGTAGAAATGAAGTGGACCCTCGATTCATCTCTCTTTTTAGTGTTTTCAACATCCCCTTCCCTCAGGAGGAGTCCCTGCATCTCATCTACTCTTCTATTCTTAAAGGACACACCAAGGTGTGAGAAATAATTCAGCTCACAATATCAGAACAATTGGCAATTGCTGTCATAAAGTCATATAAAAGTCATTTTAGGCCTGTACCAACACAATCATATACCATCGATATATTGCAATTCTTTTTCACTTATATTGTATTGATGGTTTGGATCCTTGTTTTAGTAATGAAATGAAAGATTGTAATCAATTTTTACTCATTTTAGCCCTTTGAGGAATGCATTCAAAACATCTGTGACAAGTTAACCTTCTGTACTCTGGAGTTGTACAAAACCATAATTAAGGACCTACCGCCAACACCTTCCAAGTTCCACTATATCTTTAACCTGCGAGATCTCTCCAGAGTCTACCATGGCTTGACACTGACCAATCCTGAAAGGTAAAGTGTTTCATAATTCAAATGAATTAGAAAGAACTAAGGAAGTTTTTTTTAGTTCGATGTTTGCACTACACAAATACAATTATAATTATAATAATTGTTGTTGTTATTATTAATCTAATTTAATATATTTTAATATTATCATTAATAATTCTAATATATATATATAAAAATCTAATATATATAACATTATATATTAATATTATTATTAATAAATATAAAAAAATCTAATATAGAGTATATATAATAATAATAAAAACACAATCAAGATGTAAACTGAAATCATATTTAATCTTTACTCTCAATAAAAATTATTTAAGTATTGTTTAGTTTCCTTTAATAATATATGTGACCCTGGACCACAAAACCAGTCTTAAGTTACTGAGGTATATTTGTAGCAATAGCCAAAATACATTGTATGGGTCAAAATTATAGATTTTTCTTTTATGCAAAATATCATTAGGATATTATGTATCATGTTCCATGAAGATATTTTGTAAATTTCCTACCATAAATATATACAAAATTCATTGTTGATTAGTAATGTGCATTGCTAAGAACTTCATTTGGACAACCTTTAAGGTGATTTTCTCAATATTAAGATTTTTTTGCACCCTCAGATTCCAGATTTTCTCTGCCAAATATTGACCCAACAAACCATACATCAATGGAAATCTTATTTATTCAGCTTTCAGATGATGTATAAATCTCAATTTGAAACATTGACCCTTATGACTGGTTTTGTGGTCCAAGGTCACATATTATAGTTAATAGATTTATTATAGTTAGTCCTGTTAATATTTTATTATATTGGGGACCTTTGAATGTTATACTCAAATAGGCTGAGAAACACTGCTCTATACCACTCTATACAATTGAATACACTATGCTTCACTATTCAACACTATGCATTGTATTTAATGACCCACTTTTTGACACACCAGGTTCTGTATGGTCACGCAGTTTGTCCGTGTATGGAGAAATGAATGCTTAAGAGTCTTCCATGACAGACTTATCAATGAAACTGACAAAATTACGGTATGCTTGCTTCCTGTAGTTCATAATAACGTAATAACTTCTGTAAATACTATATATTAATGTATCTGTAATATTTATAGAAATTATAAAAAAATTACACACTTATTGTAACATGCCACAACTTTCCTCTCTACAGGTCCAGGGGCATATAAAGAATCTGATTGAAGAGCACTTCAGATCAGACCTCGATCAGCCATGAGAGACCCCATTCTGTTTGGAGATTACAGAACAGCTCTGAAGTCTGAGCCAAGAGTTTATGAGGATATACTGGACTATGATGCATCCAAAGCTTTGTTCCAGGTGTATAGATATCTTTATGTTTTATTTACAGTTACATTCATGCACTTGGTAAATGATTTTATACATTTATACATTTCATTCAAGCTATACATTTTTTTTTCATGCATTACATTAAAAAGTGGAAGTCGTGGCCTAATGGTTAGAAAGTTGGACTCATAACCCAAAGGTTGTGGGTTTGAGTCTCAGGCCAGCAGGAATTGTAGGTGGCGGGAGTGAATGTACAGCGCTCTTTTCCATCTTCAATACCATGACTGAGGTGCCCTTGAGCAAGGCACCGAAACCCCCAACTGCTGCCCGGGCGTCACAGCATAAATGGCTGCCCACTGCACCGGTTGTGTGTTCATGGTGTGTGTGTGTATGTGTGTGTGTGTTCACTGCTGTGTGTGCACTTAGGATGGGTTAAATGCAGAGCACAAATTCCGTGTATGGGTAACCATACTTGGTCACATGTCATGTCACCTTCACTTTTCACTTTCACTTTACTTGTACACTCCTTTTCCAAAGCAGAACGCCATTAATATATCTGCAAATGAACACACTTGGCAAGCCGAAGCTTTTATTATTGGTTATAACAATTTTTTTTCTTTGACCCCGTAGGAGATCCTGGAGGAGTTTAATGAAAATAAGACCAGAATGAACTTGGTGCTTTTTGATGATGCTCTGGAGCACCTGACCATCATTCACCGCATCATCAGAATGGACCGTAGTCATGCGTTGCTGGTTGGCGTAGGTGGTTCAGGGAAACAGTCTCTTACGAAGCTTGCTGCCTACACTGCAGGTTATGAGGTAATTCGTCAGCTCAAACTTTTTCCGCTGTTTTTCATATTTTTTTTATGTAAATGTATATGTAATTTTGGTTTCACTTTATTTTGATGGTTCCTTTAACACATTCTGTTGACTAAAAGTAACGTTGCATCTACATATCTACTGACTCTCATTAGAGTAGTAGATTGGTAGGGTTAGGGTTAGAAAAAGTTGACATGTATTTGCAAAGACATGTATCTTTATTTACAATCTTTATTTACAATAAAGAGTTAGCAGATATTAATCAGACAGTCTACAAATATTCTCATGAGTAGGTGCAAAGTTACTTATTGTAGATAGAATGTTCATAAGGGACCATCAAAATAAAGTGTTACCGTAATTTTTCCTGTATTTTTTCACTTGACCTAATTTGTTCCCTTATTCTTTCTTATTTGGTAATTTAGGAATGCTGTGAATCATTTTATGCTCTTTGTTTATAGATGTTTGAAATTGCGCTTAGTAGAGGATACTCAGAGGTGAACTTCCGTGAGGATCTAAAAACTCTGTACCTTAAATTGGGTATAGAGAATAAGAAAATGGTCTTCCTGTTTACCGATGCCCATGTGGCCGAGGAAGGTTTTCTGGAGCTCATTAACAACATGCTTACATCAGGTATTTAAAACAACTGACTTAATGAAGTTTAATGAGGTAAAATGCACATTTGTCAATGAGTCTATTTACTTTGAATCCCTTTAGATGTAGACATTAACAATTGTCACAGTTGTATGGATTGTATTCAAATGAAATGCTAACAGCAATTACTGTGTGTTGTCAGGGATGGTTCCAGCACTGTTCCCTGATGACGAGAAGGAATCAGTCCTGAACCAGCTGCGAGATGAGGCTATGAAAAATGGCTCTGGCCCTTCAAAAGAGAGTGTATGGCAATACTTTGTCAATAAGAGTGCCAACAACTTGCACATAGTGCTGGCCATGTCACCTGTTGGAGACACTCTCAGAACACGTTGTAGGAATTTCCCAGGTGTGTGAACATTGTATTAGGTCATACTGTTACTTTCAAAGTTTTATATGTTCTTCGTTATTTCACTTGTGTGTGTTTTTGTGCATCAGGATTGGTTAATAATACAAGCATTGACTGGTTCTCCCCATGGCCCCCTCAGGCCCTACACGCAGTGGCCAAGTCCTTCTTAGGTTTGTCTTGACTGGAAAATTGAATGTAGTCATAGATATGATCATTATTTTTCACCAGCCAACAACAATGCAGCTCATTCATGCTAGTTTAAGTATCGTGTCATTCCAGGTGAGAA
>QVTF01007657.1:0-5000 GCA_003573665.1 Oxygymnocypris stewartii
ATAACAGAGAGAGAGAGACAGACACAGAGAGAGAGAGAGACAGATAACAGAGAGAGAGAGAGACAGACACAGAGAGAGAGAGAGAACAGAGGAGGAGGACACAGGAGAGAGAGAGGATAACAGAGAGAGAGAGAGACAGACACAGAGAGAGAGAGAGAGAGACACAGAGAGAGAAGACAGAGATAACAGAGAGAGAGACAGAAGAGAGAGAGAGAGAGAGAGAAGACACAGAGAGAGAGAGAGACACAGAGAGAGAGACAGACAGACAACAGAGAGAGAGAGAGAGACGAGAGACAGAAACACAGAGAGAGAGAACAGAGAGAGAGAGAGAGAGAGAGAGAGAGACAGACACAGAGAGAAAGAGACAGATAACAGAGAGAGAGAGAGAGACAGACACAGAGAGAGAGAGAGAGACACAGAGAGAGAGAGACGGATACAGAGAGAGAGAGAGAGACAGACACAGAGAGAGAGAGAGAGAGACACAGAGAGAGAGACAGACAGATAACAGAGAGAGAGACGGATAACAGAGAGAGAGAGACAGGCAGCATGTGCTTCTACACTGATGTTCACAGCGTGTTTCTATCGCAGGTCCTCTGGACACAGACATGCAGCTGCAGGCGCGTCGTTTCTCCGGAGATCTGCAGCTGCGGCGCTCCTTCTCCTCCATGTTCTCCGAGGGCCAGCTGCTCTCCTGCGAGGAGTCCGGAGCCAAACTCATGAAGCTCCTGCTGGACAACGACTTCCAGTCCGGCGCGCATCTGGACTTCTACGAGCTCTGATGCTGGAGTCTCACACACTGTACATACTGGGCACTGGTGGTGGTGTTGATAGATTTGTATTATTTTGGGGTCTTAAACATCTGTTTAGAAATACTGTGTTTTTATAAAAGGAACAAATGAATGAATGTTCAGGCATTCTGTGTCTTTTACTGATAAAGCAGCTGAGGACATCTAGTGGACATCCTGCACAAATACATAGATTAATAAATCATATGATTCGATCAGAGAAAATGAAGAGATGCACATCTCATTGACATCTTTGTTCCCTTAATAAACAGATGCTGGGGTAATGATGTGGCTGAAGACACATGTGATTTGGTTTTCCTTTAATCCACGCTTTTAGAAACATCCGAGGTTCAGTTTGCGCTGAACATTTGCTGGCATTTCAGCGATGACTCATCTGAACGCCTCTGATTGGCCATAAGCTCAACAGAATCACGTGATTGGTTATCAGTCTTGAGAAAAGTTACTTTTTAAAGATTTTTTTTTATGTATACCTGAATGCACTGTAAGTCGCTTCGGATAAAAGCGTCTGCTAAATATGTAA
Organism: Oxygymnocypris stewartii; assembly: GCA_003573665.1. Classification (NCBI taxonomy): domain Eukaryota; kingdom Metazoa; phylum Chordata; class Actinopteri; order Cypriniformes; family Cyprinidae; genus Oxygymnocypris; species Oxygymnocypris stewartii. The sequence continues at coordinate 1,327 of QVTF01007657.1, forward strand.
ATGTAACGCATTACAATATTGTGTTACTCTTTAAAAAAGTAACTCATTATGTTACTTTTTATGGAAAGCAATGCGTTACGTCACTTTTGCATTACTTTTTTTAATCTGGGCAATGCTTGCTTGTTTTTAATATAAATAGTTGTATATTTGTCAAATGTAAAAGCCCTTGGACAACAAAAGCCAAAGGTTGAAGAAACATTTAATTAATGTTTGTATAATAGAACGCAGAAGAAGACATTTCAACACTTTTCAGCAATAAAAAAGAAGAACAAATTTAATTTCAATTTGGTTCAATTTATCTTGAATAACTCTTGCGTATTAGTTTGGTTGAATTGGATCATTGAAGGTCAGCAGCAAACACTGGTTAATAAAATGGGATTAAACACACATAAAGGATATTTGTATTATCTAACATTTAATTAGTGCAGGTTTGCATCATATTCTGAGTTGCATTTCAGTGTTTTTATTCATTTTGAGGAATACTGAATGTGTTTTTGTGAGTGAGATGAATTAATGCATGTTCATATTTATTCCAGAACTAAAGTAACATCTTACTCTCGATTTCTCTCAACATGCGGACAGGAGATTTGTTGATTTATCAATCAATAAATGTGAAAAAAGTAGCTGGCGTTACTTATCTGAAAAAGCAACTCAGATTTTCTTGTAAATTAAAAAGTAATGCGTTACTAGTTACTTAAAAAATTAATTTGATTACGTAACTCGCGTTACTTGTAATGCCTTTACCCCCCCCCCCCCCCCCAACACTGTACAAACGCATAAATAGAATATGATGTGATGTAAGCAGATATGAATTTAATGCCACAATGAACACTTAATTTCATTTTCAATTTATTTACAGCCATGATGGATTTAGTTTAATTATGCATGGCGCAAATTTGGCCCATGCCCCCGTTAATTTCTAACCCTATGCTTATACTAATAATTAACAGTTAAGCCTTTTTGTGGTTTGCTCACTCTGCTTGGACTCTTTCTGCTAATTACATCGTTCCGCCAGTAGGCGGCGACAAGCGACTGTCTCTCATTTCATGAATAATTTATATTTATGCATTTAGCAGATGCTTTTATCCAAAGCAACTTACAGTGCATTCAGGTTATACATTTGTTTTGTCAGTTCGTGTGTTCCCTGGGAATTGAACCCACAACCTTTAGTGCTGCTCATGCAATGCTCTACCACTGAGCCACAGGAACACTATTTTGTCTTTTGAATCATTTACACAACCAAATCAATCCAAACGACTGATTCATTTAGAAACATAACTAGCTACTGTGTGGAAAAACCCATAGTTGCCACTTTCACCTATTTATCTGATTATTAGCTCTCGGTTACAGCTCTGTTTTGGACAATAGCTACATAAATTAATTATTAAAGACTAGAAAATATTACGGTTATTTTGAACCCCCTCACGAAGACTTGAGGTATCGAAACAACAATTCTGAAGCTCCTAAACAACGTTGAAGAAACACATAAATATTCTTACTGATGATTATTTATGATTTTGAATCTCTCTCGGGAGGATCACGCAGTACGCATGCGCGTAGTACAAACGCCTCCTTGAGTAGAGTGACACATACTACGCGCATGCGCAGTGCTGTTGGCGTTTCGGGGGGCGTTGCTGGCGTGCAGCAGAGGGGCGGGGCGAAGGTGGGTGTGTGGCTCAGCTGATACTGACTATCATCATCATCATCATCCTACTCATCATCACCCGAGACCTGCTCTTGTCAAGATACACGCCGCTCGGTTTTATGGACGCGACGCGACCGGCTCGGTGAATGAACGCGGATGACGTGACGCGCGTCGCTGTCCGCGGTGCTGAAACAGTGAGTACAATCGCAATCATGTGGATTTTATACGAGAAACGACAGCGCTGTCGATGTGTGATGCGACTGATTGTAGAAGAATAGACAGAGAGAGAGAGAGATTAAGAGATAGAGAGAGAGAGAGAAGCTCCACTATCACTGCGACTCACTCGACTGGAAGTAAACCAATGCACGGATCTCCATTCTCTCGCGCAGATAAAGCAGCGAGGACGCATTATGTAATGCACTGATAGTGAGAAGGAGGTAAAAAGCAACCCATCTCCTGGTTTCCATCTTCATGGTGCGTCTTTGTTTGTGTGGAGAGCAGAAAATGGAGAGTGTGTCTATATTAAGATGCAGTGTTTGATGCTCAAAGGGATCCGCGTGCTGCAGATTCAGATGTTGGATTACAACAGCGCATGCAATCTTTTGTGCAAACGCACAGGCTCAGGGTTTGGAGAGAGTTGAGGTTTCAGATGATTGTGCAACTTGTTGTGCATTCGTTTGCGTGATGGTTAGCGGCCTTGTGGAGCAAGTTTAACTATGTCTTACCTTACACACAAAGCCTCACACACTCACCTCGTGGCCCATAACAAGCCGAGGTGCCAATGCAAATGTGTGTGAGATGTGTAAGTGCGAGAACAGATGAGGTAATGGCAAAGCACTGGAGTGTGAACCCTCTGTTGGCCGGTCATGGTGCTGCAGCTCATAGTGAGATCAGACAGCTTCTGTCTTTCATGGTGTGTTTTCATGCACATGGATGTCACGTTACAGGTGTCAAAGACAAGCCTGGCTGCTGCTCACCTGATGCTGATGCATGCATACTGTCGCTGTAACACAATAAGGTTTGGTTTTAGTAAGTGCGTTTTGTTTATGTTGGGGATCATGCACAACTGTTAATGCACTGCAGCTCTCCATTGTTTGGATGCTATCTCACCTACATCTCTTGAACTATTCTGAGCAAGTCTGTGCTTTTGAATACAATGTTTAGAAATGAATCATTCCTAGTGCTATCAGACTCGTGCATACACTACTATTTAAGGTTTGGGGTTCAATATTTTTGAAAGAATTATCTTCTGCTGACAATTTCTTCATTTATTTGATCAATCTGTAATATTGTGAAATGCTATTACGGTTTCAATTTTTTTTTCTCTATATTGTAAAATGTTATTTAGTCATGTGATCAAATCTGAATTTTCAGCATCAATAGAAATAAGGTTAGTAAGTTTTAAAAATAACAAAATGAATATTAAGCAGCACAACAGTTGCTATGTTGAAAATCAGCATATTATTGATGATTTCTGAAGCATCGTGTTTATTTTCAAGATTCTTTGATGAGTAAGTTCAAAATAACAGCCTTTATTTACTTCTGTAACATTCTAGGCAGAATTCTAAATTCTAAACCAGAATTAAGCCATAGTTAAATAATTTTTATTAGCATGCCTTAGAAAAAAAGAAATGCTGGTCTGCATATTGAGACAAAACAAAAGCACTGATGCATTTTAAGATCAGTCTGTGCAAGTTTACTTCAGTTGAAACTGCTCAGAATTAAATTTTAGTCTAGGACTAGGCTTAACCCATTTAATCCCAAAGATGTATCAGACATGAAAATATCAAAATGATGTGTCATTAGTTAGTAACCCCTTGAAATAATCAATCATTTTAATTTTTTTTAAAGTGTGTGTTTTATGGTTGGTCACTATTATGACCGGTGTATACTGAAATTAAATTATTTTAGCAGTCATCAAAATTATTTTATATCTCAGCCCAGTTATTAACCAGTTTCATCACATTCAATGGTTACTGTTATACATTTAAAAACGTATACATCACTGAATAGGTATATTAAGATACAA
>QVTF01007657.1:10000-25459 GCA_003573665.1 Oxygymnocypris stewartii
AGTCTTCAGAGTCACATGATCTTCAGAAATCATAATAATATGCTGATTTATTATGAGTGTTGAAATTCTTCATATTGTTTTTTGGAACATGTGATATTTTTTATTTGATTCTTTGATGAATATTAAGTTAAAAAGAGCTGCATTTGTTCAAAATGAAAATCTTTTCTAAAAATATACGTCTTTACTACGACTTTTTATTCTTTTAATACATCCCTCCTGAATAAAAATATTAATTTCTTAAAAAAAAATTATAATAATCTGACCCCAAACTTTTTTTATAGTTTTTTTATTTTTATAAATGCAGTTATTTTTAACTTTTTATTAATCAGAGAATCCTAAAAACAATATCACAGGTCCCCAAAAAAATATGAAGCAGCACAACGGTTTCCAACATTGATAATAATTCAGTATATTATTATGATTTCTGAAGATCACGTGACACTGAAGACTGCAGTAATGATGCTGAAAATACACAGAAATAAATTACAGTTTCTCACATATTCACATAGAAAACAGCTGATTTAAATTCTAATAATATTTCACATTTTTATTTCACAAGTAGTGCATGTTATTGATTACACTGACTGATATTTCTGGGAGTATTTCAAGTGAACAGTTCAGGAACTGATAGACTTCCAGCAGACTGAACTAAAACAGCGCCAGCAGTGATGCTTTGCTTTGCTTCGTGTTGATCAGCTGTGTCAGAAAGCGGGAGAGATCTCTCTGCTGAAGCAGCAGCTGCGGGAGAGTCAGAACGAGGTCACGCAGCGGGCCGGAGAGATGGTGGCCCTCAGGGGTCAGCTGAAGGAGCTCAACGTCCAGATGAAGGACCGTGAGGAGACCATGATCGGCCTGAAGGACTCGTACACCACCAAGAGCCGCGAGCTGGAGAGATGTGACGGAGAACTGAAGAGAACGCTGACAGAGGTGTGCGACATACACACACACACACACACACACACACACACACACACACACACACACACCACACACACACACACACACACACACACACACACACACACACACACACACATATCCAATGCACCACAACCAGTGTTGGGGATAGTTACGTTTAAAAGTAATGCGTTACAATATTGCGTTACTCCCTAAAAAAGTAACTCATTACGATACTTAGTTACTTTTTATGGAAAGTAATGCATTACATTTGCGTTACTTTTTAAATATGAGCAGGACTTGATTGTTTGTTTTTAATATAATAAGTTGTATTTATAGCAAATATAAAAGTCTTTCACACCAAAAAGTGTAATGAATAAACCTCAGACTGAAGGACGAGTAAATCACGTCTGTACAGAAGAACACAGGAGAAGATCAACACTCTTCAGCAATAAAAACAAAACAACGAAGCACAATTGTTTGTTTATCTAAAGTCATGTTTGATTATTAATATGATTGAACTGATCATCAAAGATCAGCAGCAAACACATCGGTTAATAAAATGAGATTAGATATATTTGTGTTGTTTAACATATTTAATTATTGCAGGTTTACATCATATTCTGAGTTTGTATTTCACTGTTTTAATTCATTTTGATGAATACTGAATCTGTTTTTTGCGAGTGTGATGAATTAATACACATTCATATTTAGTCTAGATTAGACCTACAGTAAGATCATGTTCACACGGCGCAGTCATCAATGAATGGAAAAAAAGTAATATTTTCTAGTAAATTAAAAAGTAATGCGTTACTTTACTAGTTACTTGAAAAAGTTATATTATTACGTAACTCGCGTTACTTGTAATGCGTTACCCCCCCGACACTGACCACACTCATTTGATCCTGACTAAAGCAATATTTCATAATAACAATAATACCAGTGTTGGGGGTTACGCGTTACAAGTACCTCGAGTTACGTAATCAGATTGCATGCACGTAACTAGTAAAGTAATGCATTACTTTTTAATGTACAGAAAAAAATCAAAGCTACTTTTCCAAATAATTAGCGCCAGTTTTCCCATTTATTGACGGGCAGCTCCTCTGTTCACATGTTGAGAGAAATCTGCAGCAAGACGTTGTGTGCAATGTGCAAATACTGACTAAATATGAACATGCATTTACTCCTCTCGCTCGCACAAAAACAGGTTTAGTATTCCTCAAAATGCATGCAAACTCCGAATAATTAAATATGTTATTAATTTAATTTACATTTCCTTCAGCCTGAGGCTTATTCATTTCACTTTTGGTGTGAAAAGGCTTTTGCATTTGCCAAAAACATAACTTTTATATTAAAAACATACAAGCAAGCCCAGCCCAGGTGAGAAAAAATAATGCAAAAGTATAGTAACGCATTACTTTCTATTAAAAGTAACTAAGTCAGCTTTTTTGCTGAAACCTCTAACGCTAAGCTTTAACGTTGACTGTGTTTGTGCAAGACTCAAATCAAAATGAGATTTTTTGCATTAAAGTACACTGTTAAACCTGATTACTCAAAACATTCAAGTATAACTACAACTGAAACCTATGTACATCCTAACAGAACACCTGTCTCTCTGTTAATATTGTGCTAAACACACAAAATAACACTTAATTTCAACATTTATTTTCCTTGTTGTCTGATGCAAAGCATGCTGGGAACTAGAAACCTCAATCATTTTAAGTTCAGCGTACTATAATCACATTTTGAGTTTACAGAACTTATTTCAATTACGTCCAATTAACTTTCATTAATAAGCTCATTTAAGTTAATTCACTATTCGGTTTTACAGTGATGCACAAACTTATTTGTCAAAATAAACTGACATGCATTTGACTTCACAAACATACACTCAGTTCTCAAAAGATTATACATTTTTCTTTTATACCAAAAATCATTAGATATTAAGATCATGTTCCATGAAGATATTTCCAACCGTAAATATATCAAAACTTAATTTTTGATTAGTAATATGCATTGCTAACAACTTAATTTGAACAACTTTAAAGATGATTTTCTCAATATTTCGATTTTTTTGCTCCCTCAGATTCTCAAATATTGTCCAAACCATACATCAATGGAAAGATTATTATGATGTATAAATCTCAATTTTGAAAAATCGTCCCTTATGACTGGTTTTGTGTCATTCTTTAAAGACTCGGCACACACTGTAAGCGCTGGCTTGCTCTCTCCGCAGGTGTCGATGCTGCGTGACAAGCTGGTGGTGTTGGAGTCTGAGGTTCTGGGTCTGAAGCGGGCTCTGAGCGAGCTGAGCTGCAGGAGCGATCACGCCGTGTGTCTGAGAGACATCAGCGGCAGCAGCAGCTTACCCTGGGCCGGTCTGCACTCGCCCCGCACGCCCGAAGCCCTGCCCCTCGACAGCTTCCTCAGCCTGCAGAGCGACGAGGCCAAGGCGCAGCGGCAGGAGGCCGGAGAGCTGCGGCGGCAGCTGGAGCGACTGCAGGGCGAGCTGGGTCTGGAGCGGCAGCAGAGAGAGCGGCAGGCGCTCACCTTCGCTCAGGAGCGACACACCTGGCAGGGAGAGAAGGAGCGCGTGCTGAAGTACCAGGCGCAGCTGCAGATCAGCTACGTGGAGACGCTGCAGAGGAACCAGACACTGGAGGAGCGGATCGGTCAGCTCGGAGCCAAACGGGGTACCACGCCCGGATCGCCCGTCAGCCTCTCCATCCCCGTCCTGGTGACCCGGCCGTTATCATCAATGCTGAAATCAGTTGTGCTGCACAATATTTTTGTGGAAACTGTATAGTTTGCAGTAAAGTGTGACCATAAAACCAGTCATAAGAGTCAATTTTTGGAAATTGAGATGTATGCATCATCTGAAAGCTGCATAAATAATCTTTCCATTGATGTATGGTTTGGACAATATTTGTAAATCTGGAATCTGAGGATGCAAAAAAATCTAAATATTGAGAAAATCATCTTTAAAGTTGTTCAAATGAAATTCTTGGCGATGCATATTAATAATCAAAAATTAACTTTTGATATATTTATGGTTGGAAATGTACTAAATATCTTCATGGAACATGATCTTAATATCCTAATGATTTTTGGCATTAAATAGAAATTGATCATTTTGAGCCATAAACAATGTATTGTTGGCTATTGCTACAAATATAGCTGTGCTGCTTATGACTGCTTTTGTGCTCCAGCATCACATATTAAGAAAAAAGTATCAGTAAAGACATTTATAATAAAATATTTATATTTCACATAAACGCTTTTCTTTTGAGCTTTCTATTAATCTGTGAATCTTGAAAATAAAATGCATCAGTTTCCACAAAAAAATTTTTTTTTCAACATTGATAATAATCAGAAATGTTTCTTGAGCAGTATATTATTATGATTTCTGAATATCATGTGACTCTGAAGACTGCAGTAATGATGCTGAAAATACAGATTTGATCACAGAAATAAATGACAGTTTAATAGATATTCACAGCTGTTTTAAATTCTTATAATATTTCACATTTGTACTGTATTGCAGGGCGAGAAAGAGCATGTGCTGAAGTATCAGGCGCTGGAGGAGCGGGTCGGAGCTAAACTGGGCACCGGTTCTCCCGTCGGTCTCTCCATCCCCGTCCCGCTGACCGCCGGCGATCCCAAACCCCCCGCTCTGCATCAGCTGGCGCCTCCGTGGCCCGGACCGACTCGCCTGGAGCGGATCGAGTCCACGGAGATTTAGACGCGAGACAATCGACACGAGACTGTTCTGTGTGAAGACTAAAGAGGTCACTGCAACAGATGACAGAATAATGCAGTTATGAATCTAAAGTGATGCACAATTCTCCAGCTTTCAAACCTTCGGACTCTTTTGGTTATCAGTGATATGGATGAGAAAGATCTGTGTGGGTCATACAGAACCGGAGTTAATGATTTAAAAGCAGTCTCGTCTGATCACCAAGGCTGCATCTATACAGTAAAAACAGTGAATATTATTACTATTTAAAACACCTGTTTTCTATAGAAGCTTGCTTCCGCCGTGGAATAAAATAAAAACTCTTAATATGTTTTTTATTAAACGTGCATTTGCGAGTTTACATATCGCAATAGTTTTTTCTGCCACGGAATAAAAAACTAAAGAAGGTAATTGAGGCTTTTATGTCACAATTTTGAGTTTTTCCATGCATTTCCGCGTTTGTGTCTCACAATAACGCCTCTTTTCCTTAGAATTTAGATATAAATGCAAACTACAACTAAACTTTTTTGATACTGATGAAAACATGTATAGCACTGTAAGTCGCTTTGGATTAAAGCGTCTGATAAATGCATAAATGTAAATTTGTACAGAATTGTGAGAGACAATGTTGCAATTATAGAAACAAGCTCTTATAGTTTCTATTGTAATATGTGTTAAAGTGTAATTTATTTCTGTGATCAAATCTGTATTTTCAGCATCATTACTCCAGTCTTCAGTCACATGATCTTCAGAAATCATAATAATATTCTGCTCAACAAACATTTCTGATTATTCTAATTATTATTTGTATTCAGATATTTATTATTTCTGATTTATATTATTATTATTAATGTTGAAAACAGTCGTGCTGCGCAATATTTTTGTAGAAACTGATTCGCAGATGAACACAAAGTTCAAAAGAACAGCATTTATTTGAAACAGAAATCTTTTGTAACATTTATAAATGTCTTTACTGTTACTTTTAATCAAATTAATGCATCCTTACTTGCATTTCTTTCCATTTTGTTTAATTTTTTACTCAATTATGCATCACAATTTCCACAAACTTATTGTGCAGCACAACATTGATAATAATCAGCATATTATTATGATTTCTGAAGATCATGTGACACTGAAGACTGCAGTAATGATACTGAAAATACAGATTTGATCACAGAAATAAATTACAGTTTAACACATATTCACACAGAAAACAGCTGATTTAAATCATAATAATATTTGACTATTTTTACAGTATTTTTGATAAATAAATGCAGCCTCGGTGAGCAGAAGAGACTTGTTTTGGACTCCACGGTTCTGAGCAGCAGGGTTTTGTTCCTGAAGGAATCAGGTGTTGGTTCAGTGATGGTTTATTGTTTCAGGGATGCTGCGGAGCATCAGTTCCCATCACAGATACTGTCTGCAGTGACTAAACGTGAACAGCAGGGGTCATTAAACCACAAACAGAGGGCTCCTATCTGCAGACAGGATTACTTGGAAAAAGAAAAAAGGCTCTGTTTTTTAATTTGGCTGAAATGAAAACCCGAACCGGACTTAGGGAGATGTTTCTGGATGGCGCGGTGTATTGTGGGTAGTCAGGCAGGCTGTGAAAACGAAGGTTATTTATGTGAACTCGTTATTTCCAATATACCAACATATTGCGTGTTTCATTTTCAGAAGATGAAAATTATCGTTCTGATTTTTGTGAATAAAGCCGATATTTTAGCTTTGTTTTTCTGTAACACGTAATGCTTCAAATGCATCAACGATTTCCAAAACCATATTCCTTTTGATGTATTTCTGATGTACTTATTTGATTTGATGATGTAATTCATTGATTTAGAGATCAAATGCTATGTTTTTATACTTCTATTGTTTGTATTTATGTTACTGTAATGATTTGCGTAAAAGGATATCTGATCAAAAACACATTAAATGACAAAGACACAAATCTATCAGCATAGTCCTCTTTGAGATATTTGATAAAAAAAATACAAATTAATATAAAAAATACAAAACATTGGGAGGGACATGTCACTGTATCTCTACTAAATTCTAAAAAAATCATAACAAGCGACGTCTGACTTTGGAAACTATAGTTCTCTCCTTAAATATGAAGAGATCTAATATCAGATTAATGAATTAATCCAAATCCCGAAGGTCTGGAATACATGGCAGCTTTCATTGGCCAAGGCCCGCCCGTGAGGCTGTTTGACAGACATGTCAAACAACCAATCACAGTTCGTTTCGTTCAGCGTCACGTTTCGGGGCGTGGAAATGTCACCACAATAACAGACCGGTGTGTAAATTTACTCTCGGATAAAAAAAGATTCTCGGACGTATGTTAAATATTCTATGCCGCGCACTTTGAACTTTGACTCGCCGTCAGTTGTAAACATGACAGCTTTCTTCTTTTCCGATCTGAATCAAATGATTCGCGAACCCCCACCGAAGTCCCGAACTGAATCAAATGATTCGTGAACCCGCACCGAAGTCCCGATCTGAATCAAATGATTCGTGAACCCGCACCGAAGTCCCGAACTGAATCAAATGATTCATGAACCCGCACCGAAGTCCCGATCTGAATCAAATGATTCGTGAACCCGCACCGAAGTCCCGATCTGAATCAAATGATCCGTGAATCCGCACCGAAGTCCCGATCTGAATCAAATGATTCGTGAACCCGCACTGAAGTCCCGATCTGAATCAAATGATTCGTGAACCCGCACCGAAGTCCCGAACTGAATCAAATGATTCGCGAACCCGCACCGAAGTCCCGATCTGAATCAAATGATTCGTGAACCCGCACCGAAGTCCCGAACTGAATCAAACGATTCATGAACCCGCACCGAAGTCCCGATCTGAATCAAATGATTCGCGAACCCGCACCGAAGTCCCGATCTGAATCAAATGATTCGCGAACCCGCACCGAAGTCCCGATCTGAATCAAATGATTCGTGAACCCGCACCGAAGTCCCGAACTGAATCAAATGATTCGTGAACCCGCACCGAAGTCCCGATCTGAATCAAATGATTCGCGAACCCGCACCGAAGTCCCGATCTGAATCAAATGATTCGTGAACCCGCACCGAAAGTCCCGAACTGAATCAAATGATTCGGTGAACCCCCACCGAAGTCCCGAACTGAATCAAATGATTCGCGAACCCGCACCGAAGTCCCGATCTGAATCAAATGATTCGCGAACCCGCACCGAAGTCCCGATCTGAATCAAATGATTCGCGAACCCGCACCGAAGTCCCGATCTGAATCAAATGATTCGTGAACCCGCACCGAAGTCCCGAACTGAATCAAATGATTCGTGAACCCGCACCGAAGTCCCGATCTGAATCAAATGATTCGCGAACCCGCACCGAAGTCCCGTTCTGAATCAAATGATTCGTGAACCCGCACCGAAGTCCCGAACTGAATCAAATGATTCGTGAACCCCCACCGAAGTCCCGAACTGAATCAAATGATTCGTGAATCTGCATCGAAGTCCCGAACTGAATCAAATGATTCGTGAACCCGCACCGAAGTCCCGAACTGAATCAAATGATTCGTGAACCCGCACCGAAGTCCCCGATCTGAATCAAATGATCCGTGAATCCGCACCGAAGTCCCGATCTGAATCAAATGATTCGTGAACCCGCACCGAAGTCCCGATCTGAATCAAATGATTCGCGAACCCGCACCGAAGTCCCGATCTGAATCAAATGATTCGTGAACCCGCACCGAAGTCCCGATCTGAATCAAATGATTCGTGAACCCGCACCGAAGTCCCGATCTGAATCAAATGATTCGTGAACCCGCACCGAAGTCCCGATCTGAATCAAATGATTTGCGAACCCGCACCGAAGTCCCGATCTGAATCAAATGATTCGCGAACCCGCACCGAAGTCCCGATCTGAATCAAATGATTCGTGAACCCGCACCGAAGTCCCGATCTGAATCAAATGATTCGTGAACCCGCACCGAAGTCCCGATCTGAATCAAATGATTCGTGCACCCGCACCGAAGTCCCGATCTGAATCAAATGATTCGTGAACCCGCACCGAAGTCCCGATCTGAATCAAATGATTCGTGAACCCGCACCGAAGTCCCGATCTGAATCAAACGATTCAGTGAACCCGCCACCGAAGTCCCGATCTGAATCAAACTGATCCGTGAACCGCACCGAAGTCCCGATCTGAATCAAATGATTCCGTGAAACCCGCACCGAAGTCCCGATCTGAATCAAATGATTCCGTGAATCCGCACCAAAGTCCCGATCTGAATCAATGATCCGTGAATCCGCACCGAAGTCCCGATCTAATCAATGCACCCGCACAAGTCCCGATCTGAATCAAATGATTCGCGAACCCCCACCGAAGTCCCGATCTGAATCAAACGATTCGTGAACCCGCACCGAAGTCCCGATCTGAATCAAATGATTCGCGAACCCGCACCGAAGTCCCGAACTGAATCAAATGATTCGTGAACCCCCACCGAAGTCCCGATCTGAATCAAATGATTCGCGAACCCGCACCGAAGTCCCGAACTGAATCAAATGATTCGTGAACCCGCACCGAAGTCCCGATCTGAATCAAATGATTCGCGAACCCGCACCGAAGTCCCGAACTGAATCAAATGATTCGTGAACCCGCTCCGAAGTCCCGATCTGAATCAAATGATTTGTGAATCATGATTCATAATACCGATCCGATTGGAGCGTTTCGAAACAATAAGTAATTTTTCGATGCAAAGAATAACTTTCACTACCTGCTTTTTAAAAACCATTAAGCGGTGTCGAAATTAAAAATGAATGGCTTGATCTGGTTTGTGCTAGTGAATTGCGTGAACTGATCAAGTCACGAGTTTGAATCATGTGGAACGATATTTTGCATCTTCAGCCAAGTTTACACGTCACTGTCACTAATAGGCTACTTCTTCTAATGTCATTTTGTGGAGGATTGCAAACCAACTTCTGGTGCATTTAGCGCCCCCCAGCTGGACTGGAGTGTGAAGCACTCCAGGCTACTACAGGATTAACTCGGTAGTTTATGACATGAACTGAAATAAGTGTAAAAAGCATTAACAAATAAAATATCCATATTTCCATTCCAAAGATAACATTCAACACAAATGTGAACGAGGTATTATTTCCCATTTAAAACAACATGAAGGCTAAATAACAGCAGATAAACCTTTAGAAATCATTCTAATATGCTGATAGCTGCTCAAGAAACGTATTTATCATCATATTTATGTGGAATCTGTGATACATACCATACAAAATTGTTGAGGATTATAAAAAAAAATAGCCTATTTACTTGTATTCATAAAAGATGCATTAAATGGATCAGTAAATTAATAATGTCACAAAAGATTTATATTTCAAATAAATGCTGTTCTTTTTGACTTTCTGTTCACCAAAGATGATTTTGAAAAATCAAATGTATCACGTCTACTAATATTATTTCATAATTTTCTGTATGTGATCAATAAATGCCACTTTGGTGAGTATAAAAACTAACTTCTTTCAAAAACCATAAATCCTAATTATTCTAAATATTGGACTGGTAGTCCATATATATATATATATATATATATATATATATATTTTTTTTTTTTTTTTAAAGAGTATACGGTTCTGTCATGACGAGCAGTGAAATATCGATGTTTTGGGTCTTAAACATTGGAGCATTAAAACAAATCTGAATTATTCCTGTCTCTTTATATATAAAATATAATTGTATTATTGTATGTCCAGGTGTCATTTTCAAAGGTTTTTGGGAGATGGTGTTTATGTAGTGTTGATATTTTTCGTCACACTTCTACGACTACCGCCAATGTATACAAATAATAAAAGTGCGATATAGTGGTTTCCCGCCAGCAGGACACAGCAGAGAGCCGCGAGCGCATCTGATCCCGGAAGTAATGGTGACGTCAGCGCCGCTTCTGTTTCTTCTCCCGCGGGTGAGTTGTGTTTTGTTTTGTTTTCATCAGTCGAATGATATAAGCTTTATTTACGCGTTCTCGAGCTAACACACGCTTTCTGTCTGTATGACATAACGAAGTCAAGTGTTGTTTGTTTTGAGCGGTTCTGAACGTGTACCATGGTAATACTGTATTTGCACAATCTGCACCGGAAATGCCATCGTATTCTTTGTAATCCTATATTGTAAATTCTATATTAACGTTTATATCAATATTATAAATCAGTACTTTATTCAGTTATATTAATCTCTCTCTCTCTGTGTGAGTGAGAGTGGTGTGTGTGTGGAGAGAGAGTGGTGTGTGTGTGTGTGTGTGTGTGTGTGTTGTGTGTGTGTGTGTGTGAGAGAGAGTGGGTGCGTGTGAGAGAGAGTGGTGCGTGTGAGAGAGAGTGGTGTGTGTGTGTGTGTGTGTGAGAGAGAGAGAGGGGTGTGTGTGTGTGTGTGTGTGAGAGAGAGTGGTGTGTGTGTGTGTGTGTGTGTGTGTGTGTGTGTGTGTGTGTGTGTGTGTGTGTGAGAGAGAGTGGTGTGTGTGTGTTTCGTGTGTGTGTGTGAGAGAGTGGTGTGTGTGTGTGTGTGTGTTGAGAGAGAGTGGTGTGTGTGTGTGTGTGTGTGTGTGTGTGTGTGAGAGAGAGTGGTGTGTGTGTGTGTGTGTGTGTGTGTGTGTGTGTGAGAGAGAGAGTGGTGTGTGTGTGTATGTATGTATGTGTGAGAGTGCTGTTTGTGTTTGTATATATAAGTGTGTGTGTGTGTGTGTGTGTGAGAGAGAGTGGTGTGTGTGTGTGTATGTATGTATGTGTGAGAGGGGGGTGTGTGTGTGTGTGTGTGTGTGTATGTGAGAGAGTGGGGTGTGTGTGTGTATGTGAGAGAGTGGGGTGTGTGTCTGTCTGTCTGTGTGAGAGAGAGAGAGTGGGGTGTGTGTGTGTGTGTGTGTCTGTCTGTGTGTGAGAGTGCTGTTTGTGTTTGTGTATATATAAGTGTGAGTGGTGTGTGTCTGTCTGTGTGTGTTTGTATATATATATATAAGGTGTGTGTGTGTGTATATATTTTCTTCTTTTTTCATTTAAATGTCTGTCACATTAGCATTTTGGTTGCAATCCGTACTTGTGCATTATGTACTACTATAAACTGTATGCATATATTACAGAGAAGTGTATTTTCCTCTAAAGGTTTAGCGTCAGGATCTCTGTTGAGATCTCCTGTGGAGTTATGATGTGTGTTTGTCTATAATGCTGAACCGTCTCTGACTCACAGATATTAACAGATGTAGATGCGGTGGCCATGGTGCTCGACCTGTGCTCGCCACACTTTCAGACCTCCGTTCAATGCAACAAGGTACCACGCAAATATCAATCTCTCCTGCTGTTTGACCTCATGTTAATATTACACTCATACGGCATCATTAATATACAGACTAAAACGAGATCACATCAACAAAAGCTGTTCTGAGCATCAATATAACCGTGATTCAGCTGCACATTATACAACGTTTGTTTGTTTTTTAGCAACATTGCTATTTTTGAATTCACTCATGTTATTCCAACCCTGTTTTGATTTTAATAAATTGCATATTTCTATCACATATGTGTCCCTGGAGCACAAAACTGGGTTTAAGTCATATTTGTAGCAATAGTCAACAATACATTGTATGGGTCAAAATTATAATTTTTTCTTTTATGCCAAAAATCATTAGATATTAAGATCATGCTCCATGAAGATATTCCTACCATAAATATATCAAAAATTAATTTTTTATTAGTAATATGCATTGCTAAGAACTTCATTTGAACAAACTTTAAAGATGATTTTCTCAATATTTAGATTTTTTTGCACCCTCAGATTCCAGATTTACAATATTGTCCAAACCATACATCAATGGAAATATCATTTCTTCAGCTTTCATATTATGTAGAAATCTCATTTTGAAAAATTGACCCCGTATGACTCCAGGGTCAGGGTCACATATAGGCCTATTGTTAAATTAAACTACCGCACAACGAAATCCAATTAAACATTTTTTAATTGAGATATATCCTTTTATCTGTTATTCATAAAGACAAATATTCCATGAAACCCAACAATCATAAGAGACAAGTAAATCTAAATGGCAAGGATTGCTAGAGCAAGGGGAAAAGTAATACACAATATAAAATATAATGAAGTTGCATACATGATTAAATTATTAAATTGTATAAATGATAATTAAACAACACCGGTTGCTACCAGTCTTATTTTAGTGTCACTGATTTAATTAGTGTTCATATTTTGAACTAGATTTTATTGTGATATTTTCAGTTTTTACTTTAATTTTAGTTCAGGTTTTAGTAATTATGGTGTGTTTCATTTTTATAGTTTTTTTTTTAAATATATGCATATAGTGTTATTATGATTTATTTTTAATTATTAGTTCTATTTTTAGTTTTCGTTATTTTAATGCATGAAGTTAAATTAAACGGAAATGAGATTTTGCTTCTGCAATTAGCTGTCATATATAATTATTTTTTTTATACATGTAACGATTAATTGTATTTTTACAAGCCTGGTTGCTCCTGAAACAAATCCTTCAGAACTAAATTATTATAATTTTTTGCTTATTTGCATGAAAAAGAGCACAGAATGCTCGATAAAGAAAGAAAGATACGTGACAGTATTCTCAGTGCATTTTCCCTTTAAACCCCTCTCTGAGATCTCTTTAAATAAGCTGATAGTGAGTAATACACTGCATTGTGTCTTGTGTGCATCTGCGCTGACCTCAATGTTCTCAACACAAGAACACACGTCTGTGACTCTCTTATACGTGGTTCGATATCGTCATTGGTCCTTCAACGTCTTGTTTTTTGTCGTGCTGACAGCTGTGTGCCGACGGTTACGATGCCTCCAATCTTCTCTCGGCGGATCCGATCGCTCGCCGGAGGGGTTTCAAGCTGGAATACTTCCTCCGGCCTCCGGTCCACGTCACGCTGAGCTTCCAGGTCAAGCTGGAGCTGTGTCGGCTGGACGTCGAGCTTTGGCCGTGGGGAACGGATCAGGGCCGGACCTCGCGGAGGCTGGAGATCCTGACGTGTTCGGAGCGAGACGGCGACGCTTTGAACTCGTGTCTCGTTGTGATTTGCAAGAAGAGCTGCAGGTGTGTTTCCTCAACCCTGCTTGTAAACCTCGAGCGCCGTTTTCCGACGCACCGCCGCAGACGCCGGCTGGAGCGAGAACGCAGGAGCTTTGGAGACGCGGCTCGGTCGCTCAGCTCAGAGTCGGTATTCCCTACAGCGGTGCAGCGTCAGCGATCGGCATCAAGTCGCTCGCCGTCTGGGCTTTGCCTTCTCGTTTCTGTCATGCATCTGAACTAGAAAAGATTTGGGGCACATCTAAAAAGCTTGCACAAAACAAACCATAGTACCATCGTACCTCCCAAACCAGATCCGGTCCCAACCGAAATCCCAATCGCAGAGGAGTTCCTCGATCCCTTAACGCAAGAGCTCATGGTTTTCCCAATGATCTTACCTAGTGGAATGATAATCGATAACAGCACACTAGACGAGTACCAAAAGAGAGAAGCCACATGGGGTCGTTTACCCAACGACCCGTTTACTGGCGTCCCTTTTACCCAGAACTCCAAACCACTTCCAAACCCTCTCCTCAAAACCCGCATAGACCGTTTAGCTCTTCAGACGGGATGCACAGGAGTCAGGAATAATCTACTAACTCAACCACAGCCGTCCAGACTCACGGTGGAGGCCGAAAGCATCACAGACTCCAGTACAGACAGTTCACGAGCACAGGCCTTTGCATCTGTTTCAGGCTCTCGAGCGGATTCCTGCCAATCAGGCCCGGCGCCGAGCCGTTCTGCTAAACGAAAGTATGAGTCCAGTTCTGCCTCCACCAGCGCTGATCCTGATCGCTCTGTTCTGAGGAAAGCCCATGAAACTCCCTCAGGTTTGTGTAGAAGCTGCCTCAGAATTATACAATATAATAAAGGTACTTGCAACTTTGTTGCTCAATTACGATTTTTTTTTTGTTGTTGCAATTTTTGGTTTACATTCCATACTTTGCATGTTTTTCTTGCATTTCTGAGGAAGAAGTGAGAATTATGAGTTAAAAAGTTGCCTTTGTCACCGAAAAAATAAAATAAGCTTCAGTGTAAAAAAATTAAATGTTTCCAAGATTTTTACGTTCGCATCCAAAATAAACGTTTTTGTTTATGAAATATATGTACGTGTACTGTGTATATTTGATGTATATATAATACACAGACATGTATATATTTCAGAAAAAATATATATATTTATTTATAATATAAATTATATGAATATAAATATAGGCATGCAAGTGCATCTAAATATTTTCTATATATATACACAGTACACACATATTATGTAAACAAGAAATGATTTTGGATGCGATTCATCATTTGACACTAAAAGTAACACTACTTTTGTTTTGTCAGTTCGTTCATTAACTAAATACAAAATACCTCTTCAGCAAATATATTTTTCAAGACATCAATTCAGCATATTTTAACTTAATTTGTTTTATTATCCATATACAGTATATGCACGCAAACACTGCATATTATATTCACGCCTAACAAATATCATATCATATATATGTATGCGAAAACTGTGTATTATATACACGCCAAACAAATTTCATATATATATGCATGCAAACACTGCATATTATTCACGCCAAACAAATATCATATCATATATATGTATGCGAAAACTGTGTATTATATGCACGCCAAACAAATTTAATATCATATATGCACGTGAAAACTGTGTATTATATACACGCCAAACAAATTTAATATCATATGCATGCATGCGTATCAATACCACAAGTTTTAGTTTTTATTTG